>OMNN01093981.1:0-25465 GCA_900302755.1 Chromis chromis | reverse complement strand
CATGGCAGTCCATGTAACTCTCAGGCACATGTACTGTTGCCTGTATGTTTACAAAAAAAGTGTGTCTCATACAAGCATTCAACGCTCAGTGTGTGTCTGCCGAAGCAGTGAAACAAGTACAGTATCCTCACAGAGGTGTCTCTGGTGGGCAAAGGCAGTTCACATTGCAGGATGCACACACACAAACACATAGTATCATGTAGAAAACAAAGCTGTATAAACTGCACACATTTTTTTGCCACCGTATGTAAAATAACAGTGAGCTGGCTTGTATACAGAATGTCCTCTTCTGTATGCGAGGTCTCTGTTTCTCTGTGAGTCTGAACCATGGAAATAAAGCTGTCATGCTGAATATTTTCAACACCAGAGGGGCTGATAGTGGGGCTAGTGTGCACGCAAATAATCTCTCCAGATAGAGAGGAGGCATGGTATGTCTGTGTATGGCTCTCGCAGCCTCGAGTGAGTGATTGTTCCGTTACGTGAGCGTAAGCAGCCTGATGTTTTTGGCCCTCTCCTCCTTCCTCACTCACACACTTACACTGGCAAAAGCTCAGCATACCTATTTTTGGCTTCTTTAAAAGGAATTGCTTTTAAGTTATTGTGTTTTCGCCGAATGACTAGAAGTTTGCACTGCACAGTCACTGAAAAGGAATCTGGATTGCGTGAGTGGTGAGTGCTGAAGTGAATGACTGACGGAAATTCATGAAGGGTGATTAGACCATTGTGTCGTGAAGTTTAAGAGTTCTGTGTTGGACTGAGGTCTATGTTTTTTTAATGTGACAGCTGTTAAGGTAGTTATGTCATCTGTCACATAAACCTTCTTGTTCACACGCACTAACAGCTATGAAAGTTTTGAATACAATATGATACATTTAATGTTTTGTTTAATATATTTTCCCTGCTGTATTGGTCCCATTTGTACATAATCAACTGCAGTAAAACCCATTTGCTTTGCTCTGGAGGGTAAACAGGCTCATAAGCTACACTTATGTCGTCCTAGTGTAGCAGCACTAGTGTTACTAATGGTGGAAAGAAATACTGATAATGTGTTTGTTCGCGTGTGAATTTGTGTTCTCTCTTTCTCTGCAGCTGGCTGACTTCGGCCTTTCAAATCACTTCCGGAGTGGCACTCTGCTGCAGACCTACTGTGGAAGCCCGCTGTATGCTGCTCCAGAGATAGTGAAAGGGCGACCGTACCAGGGGCCCGAGGTGGGTCAGCACACTAGTTTGAGAAACTGCTTCAAAATAGTATGGATTTTTGGTTGCATTGTAGCATTGGCGAAAGTGCCAATGGGTTTTGGTTTAAAATCTGATGAAGAGTGCACTGCTGTGTTTGGTTAACTGAGATTACCCTGCTACTGTCACCACATTAGGTTGGTTTTCATTTTAAAAGGCATGATAAAGTATAATATTACATTAGCTAATTATCATTAGCAGCATAACAAACACAAACCTCTCACTGAAGAGTTGATGATCAAGTTACTGTGTGGGTTTATGTAGGCTCCAGGTTTTAATGAAGATAGTTTGAAATAATAAAGACAGCATCTCTGGTTCTGTAGCAACACTCTACTTTTTAAACTGCCCATTATTATTGTTATTTTGTTTGTTTGTATTATTGCAATACGAAATTTGTCGAATGCTATTATAAAAATTCATACACACTCCAAGAAGCTTCCTGCTCCTGTCACATTTTTACTCACTGTGGGCTCCTTTTTCAAGTCCTGCATCTCCATGGAAACAGAACAACTGTGGCAAGATGTTGAGAGAATATAAGTCACATTTCTTTCGTTATTTTTTTTACAAAAGTAAAAAAAAAAAAAATTAGTCAACATCTACAACATTTTTCCAAGTGCCTACTGGTGTTACTAATACTTTTTTTGTCAATACAATTTGTGCCATGTGACTGTTAGTAATGGCTTCACGATTGCTCTGAAAAGTACAGAATTTTTTTGCATTTTTTTCAGAATCTGATTTTAAGCAACTCTTTATTTTCACAAACTTTTAAATGCAACATACAGACACAAAAATCCAATGATTCTCTCTGTTTTTACAGTTTCTTACTTTAATAAATGGTGTAACAGCATGTCTTCCAAACCCACCAGCTGGTTTTGGGATTCAAAGTGTTAAAGCACTAAGACATCACAATACATGGGTTATTGGTCAATGTTTAAAATAGATTTTTTCAATTAATTTTTAAAATTTGACTTTATAATGCTCTGTGTTTTTAAAATGATTTGGTGTGTTTTTGTGTGCTAGGTGGACTGCTGGGCACTGGGGGTTTTGCTGTACGCCCTGGTGTACAGCAGCATGCCATTTGATGGGGCCAGTCACACCAAGCTCACAGAGCAGATCAGCCAAGGTCGATATCGCAGACCCAACCCCCCCTCAGGTAGATCTTTGTCAATGTCCACGTCTCCATCAACATTATATTTACATTAATGTTCATAAGCCCCAAATGTAGTTGCTTGATGTGTTAACTGCATCGTGTTTGTCGGTTCGGCTGCTATAAATACCTGTTGACTCTGTTCCCTCCAGACGCCTGCGCTCTTATTGACTGGTTGTTGACAGTGCGTGTTGATGAGAGGGCCACAGTAGAAGACGTTGCCAACCACTGGTGGGTGAACTGGGGTTATGAAGAGAGTGTGTGTGACTGTCCTTCATCGCCACTCCAAGAATGCCCCTCCCCTCTGCTGGCGCGCTACATCGACTGGCAGAATCGGGTCACTGCTGCAAGTAATATGACTGTTGACCCTGAGTACCTGTCCTCAGACTCCTCCCGTCCTCCTCAGCTCGCTCCCAACCCCTTTTACTTTAGCTTACCTCTGAAGAACGATTGCGGAGGAGGAAGAGGAGGAGGAGGAGGAGCAGGAGGAGGAGGAGGAGGAGCAGGAGGAAGGGTACGTGGAGGAATGTCAAGTCTCAGGAAGTCACGCAAGGAGAATGCAATTCCTCAGACTGCACTGGGAGCTTGTGGTGGTGTTTGTGCCTCAGCTGCTGCTGCTTCCACTGCGATTTCCTCCACTTCCACCATTGAACGAAAGAAACCCAAAGGTATTCTAAAACACCAGAGGAGTTTAGATTCAGTCTTTCACAGCCCTCCTAAGGAGAACTCTCCCTCCCCACTGTGTAACACTGTTCCCCAGCCTTATCGAGCACATACACTTGCTCACACACATATTGATGTGTTGTCCACCAGCCTTCCAGCTCATTCTACATTCAGTCAGCCGTCATCCAAAATGCCCAAGAAGGGGATACTAAAGAACTTGTATGGAGGGGAGTCAGGTTATGGTTCATCCTCAGAAAGAAGAAGCTCTGGAGTGGGAGATAAAGAGACTGATGCAGGTGAGGCACGCTCACACAAACAGCACACATGTCTCCCAGCAGCAGAAGAAAGCCCCACCATGCGCACAGAGGCAGTAAGAAGACGAAAGGGTATTCTGAAACGTAACGGCAAGTTCTCTCGCAGTCTGGATCTTCCCGACAACCTCCACTCATCTCCCTCCTCAGCCCCTGCGATATTCCCCGAGACGCTGCAGCAGCTCCTCAGGGCCACAGGGGGCGCAGAGGGCCGCCGCAGCCGCCCCTCCAGTGTGGTGAGCGAGGATAGCCTCTTCTCCTCCGATTCCTTCGATCTGCTGGACCTCAGCACCCAGTCACGTCGCAGGATTTTCTCCCGCGGCATGCAGCACAGTGCCTGCAGCTCTGAGGACGACCTGGAGCAGCTGAGATCGGAGGAAGATGGGGCTGGTGAAGACAGGGAAGGAGAGAAGAATATGCTTGTATAAGGCACAAGCAATGAACAAGACATCAGTGTGGTGAAAAGTTGGGTTTAATGCCAGTTCTTCCGTTCTCTTTCCTGTGATAATTAGTGCCTGCTATCTTGAAAAGACTTAATAAACTCTGGAAAGGTTGCATCTCAAGTACACAGACTGCTCAGAGCACTGCACTGTCAATGTAAAGCACCATTTCTTGGCACATTTTCCAATATTGAATGATAAATTAAACTGTAGCCGTTGAAAGTTTAACTGTATTCAAGAAGCAAGCAAATGCAGAGACACCTAAAGAGGTCAGTTTGCAGAGGTGAGGCCTAATTGTGGCACAACGGTCTGTTTAATGGACACCAGCCTTGCCTCCTGCACAACAGAAACTCTTTGTAGATGTTACAGATTTCTATTCAGATAAACCCTGAAAAGCTGTGTTTGAATGCTGTCGCCTGCCAAAGTGGTAAAGTACCATCTTTGAAATTTACATACAGTAAGTAAGAAGACATGTGTTCTGCTTCATGGGCCATTTTGAAGATAAGAAACCTGAGTTGTAATGCCAAATACTTAGAAAAAGATGAAAAAAATCCTGATATCTGACATCTAAGATGGCCACGTGAAAAAAAGTTCTCAGATTAGTACATAAAGCAAATATAAATATTAAAACAGTGTTTCTGGATTGTTTGTCACAGTGGAGACTAGTGTTCTTTTCATTATGTCATCTTGTTGCACCCTCTTCTTCTGCAGTGGTTTAATGGCACAGAGCTTGAAAATTGACGTCATCATTCATTTGTCTTGATGTGCTGCACTCCATATATTTACATCACAGTAGTAGGATGGCATTGTGTATTAATTAGCATTCACTTTTGAGGACTTTCTGGAAATTCTGTGAAAATGTGTGCCATGTCTGAGTGGAAACCAGACTATAGAGGGCTCTAATGCGACTATAAATTCTGCTAAACTGACCCTTTGTGACATTTTAAGTGTTAAGCATCCATGTACAGTATTTGTCAACAAGTATAACTTCTCCCATGAAGACATATTATCTCATTACAGCTGTGTTTTACTGTGTTTTCATTTATTATCTCTTTACATGCCATTCTGTGGGTAATGAGTGTACACTGTTGCCCACTAGAGAGGCTATAGTTGTTGACAAAAACAGTACTTTAAAAAACACTTAGATCTGTGTGCAAGTACATTACAGTTGGTTATAAACCGTGCATCAAGTATTTATATTCCACCTATGTATAAATGCTTAATAGGGGAAGTGTTACCTATTTCAGTACATGTTATGAAGTATATTTATACTACACAGTGTTGTACTGTGCACAGTTTGCTCCTTTGCACCAGCACACACAGTGTGAACAGCAGATGGATCACATTGCTTTTTTACCACCAATGCTGCTGTGGACATTTAAGGTGATGTATGCAGTAGATGTATGCAATTTTAGGTCTGTAATTTTCATACTGTGAGAACATAATTCTGTTAATTGTGTTCAACTATTTCCTATTTTTTTGGAGGAGAAAAATAAATTATGTGCATTTAAAATCTTGTTGTTTCTGATGAGAGAACAGAAAAAGTGTCAGGAGATGAAACGAGCACAAAGACAAGAAGCTGTCCATTTAGTTCACTTTCAAACTCTCCTGTCTCCATAAAAACAGAGCTGCATTTACCCTACTGACTGTTTTGATATTGGTTAAAAACAAAAAGCTTTTGCAAAAAGAAAACAGTCAGACAAAGAGGTCAACTAAGGATCTAGTGAAAGATTTAATGAACTCACTTTACTTCTTCTCAAGTTTACCTTTCTTATCACTATGAATAAACAGAAGAAGTGCAAAACTACAGATCTGAAAAATAGTTATTGGCCACCAAGTATGATACATGCATGCTTTACCTTTTGTTTCCTTTACTGGCTTTTACTAAATACTTCTCTAAACAAAGTCCTCGTGCTTTGCAATCCTGTCCTCTTTCTAATGGAGAGAGTCCGACATCGCTGTCAGGTCTAAAAGATTTTCCTGCTTTAAGATGTATTTAAGTATCACGTAGTCCTCTACTGCCTGAAACCATTCTCCAATCCTTTGAACATTTATAGACACTATGTGGTTCTTATTTCCTGACCTTTAGGCAAAATGAAACAAGGCAAAACTCACCACCTTGTTTAGAAGTGAAGAAGTCTGGTATAATAATAATAATCTTTTTTTATATGGCACTTTTCAGAATCTAGGTTACACGGTGCTTCACAGGGCAGCAATATAAAACAGAAGGGCATCAGAATTTTAAAGGCAGATAAAAGCACAACAAGGCGTGTAAAACCTACACACTGTTTAAATTCTTGAAAGAAATAAAATACATTTCAATGTAAATAAAAACTCAAGTAAAATCAGGCAAGGCTTCAATAAAACTGTCTTAAGAAGAGATTTAAGGGAGATCACTGATTCAGCTGACCTGATTTCTTTGGGCAGATTGTTTCAGAGCATCGGGGCCTTGAAAGCAAACATTTTAGAAGACCTCAAAGAGCGTAATGGCGCATAAGGTACTAAAAGGTCAGAAATATACCTGGGAGAAGGCCATGAAGGGCTTTAGAAGTAGACAGCAAAGTCTCAAAATCTGGGAGGCAGCTGAGTTCCGAACTAACTGGAATTGATTCACAGATTTTTGACTGTGAATCAATTCACAGTAAAAAAAAAAAAAAAAAAAAAAGACTGTTATAATAATCTAGATGAGATGAAATGTCTTTAAAAGTTGAAATAGGCCATATTTAAAAAATAAAAATGATTGCACAAGTTTAGTGGTGTCAAATTAAAGTATTGTCAAATCAGACACCAAGATTTTTTTTTACCACTGGCCTGACTGGGTGTGAAAGAGAAGCTGCTGAGGTGAGAATATCTTTAGCCATAAGATGTGATCCAATAACAAACATTTCTGTTTTGTTTGAGTTTAGAGGGAGGAAGTTATTTCACATCCAGATTGCAACATTGGTAATGCAGTCAGTGAGAAAACTCAGCAGAACAGGCTCAGAGGATCTAACAGGCAGATAGAGCTGTGTATCATCAGCATAAAAATGACAAGATACATCATAATTCTCAATTATGTGTCCAAGTAGGAGCATCTGTAATGCAAATAGAATAGGTCCCAAACCCAACCCCTGTGGAACACCAGAGGAAAATGATATGTAGTTGTTGGCAGACACACAGAACCTCCTATTTGACAGATATGATGAAAACCAATCTGAGGCCTTCCCAGCAGGATGCTGTGATCCACTATGTCAATGGCTGCACTGTATGACTTATATAAATGTTGGGCTTACTTTATAACACCCATTTGTATGTTTTTACCTGCTAAGTTTTCCACCTATTATCATCTACAATTTGAAAAGACAGAATTTGGTGTTAGGTTATGTTGCGAGACATTCTGTTTGACAGCAGTATTTTTTTAAACAGGTAGGATGTTGAGAAAGCACCTCAAGGTGACACAGTGAGCTGTTCCAGCTGTGGTAGAATTGTGAAAAGGTAGAAATATATTTAAAGACTGTGTATCAAC
The DNA here is from genome assembly GCA_900302755.1 of Chromis chromis. Classification (NCBI taxonomy): domain Eukaryota; kingdom Metazoa; phylum Chordata; class Actinopteri; family Pomacentridae; genus Chromis; species Chromis chromis. The sequence continues at coordinate 18,163 of OMNN01093981.1, read as the reverse complement.
TTGGATGGAGAATGCATTTTTACATTTTTTTTATTTTTTTTTTAAAGGAAATTCAAGAAACTAGACAAGCTGCATCTGCTGAGCGTTTCTAATATCAGGTAGTACTTCATTATACTGTACCTGACAAAAGTGCATTTTTCTCCAATAACACCCTACACAATAACCATTTTTATACTAGTTGAGAGGAACATACTCATTCTTCAAGAGGCACAGTAAAGCTGATAATTGAGGTCACAAACCTTTTGAAAATCCTTTTTAAAGGTATTTACATTTTGGGGGACATACTGGATGTTTACAAATTACTTCTTTATTTGCAAGAAGTCTGTCACTATTTTGTCTGTATTTAAAGCTCTTTTTGCTTTAAACATTTTTACTATATATGCATGTGAAGATTCACACAAAGTCCGATTACATGTAAAACTCAACTGGGAGACAATTTGGATAAAAAATTCAACTAAAAAATATTCAGCCAAACACCCAAAATCACCAATTAACTCACCTCTGGTTCTTTTTTTTCACACAATCCTTTTTTTCCTATTTGGAAACACAATATAAAGACACTCAAGGAACAAAACAGTTTTTGTTGTTACTTCATGACAGATAATGGTTATTGTTTTTGCGGGATATTGTCTACCGCTAGAATTCATTAGGCCAAAGCTTCAGCAGTAGAAATGATCTGGAAAGGAACTAAATGTAGCATACAGTCATGTGAAAAAGTATCCAGTTAAAAAAAAAGTTCTTTTGTCATACATTTGGACAAGCAAACATTTGATCTCCTTTGATACAGTGCCTCCAGTATCAGAGTAGCTTTAAAGAATCCGTATTTATTAAAGTAATTCTCATTCTTTGTATGTATTTAAAGATGATATGCTTGAACAACACCAAAAAGACAATTCACTTTATTTAATCATTCACAAATATATAAATTGATTTTTTTGTACTTCACAGCTTGTTTGAGGTTCTTCTCCTGCACCAAACTTGTCTACTGTTACTGTAGCCAAACATATTTATCTTTGCTTCATCTGTACAGAGCACATTACTCCAAACGTCCTGATCTCCAGGAGATCTCCATTTCCTCTGGAACAATCATTTCATGAACCCCTCCAAACTTCTTTTTAAATCCTTTTTTTTTCCGCCCAAGCAATACATCTGAATACTTGTCCATGTCCCATCCCTGTCTTGACCAGTAAGCTGGATAATCCCAGTAATGTTCTCCTTAACTGAGGAGCTCAACACACCAAATGAAGACTTGGCTTCGATAGTCAGATGAGGATAACTTTAGCTTAAAGCATTTAGGTTTTGTGTGGGCCTCCTGTAAGTCATACTGACATGTCCACAAGCAAAATGACCATAATGACCAAGATCTTTAAATATGTTAAAGTATTCCAAATATCTGCAATAATTCCTAATGCAAACCGAGTGGAAGGGGTTCACAGTTAAGTCTTGTAGGCCAAGAGGCTTTCTGTTCCCTCACGTGTGGAGAAAAGTACCTTTGAGTGAACAAAAGCATCAGACTTCACTAGTTTGGTTACTGGGGCTTAAGCACTTAGGAAACAGTAGCATTACTATGGAGAAATCCTTCATTACCCACATGTCGTGGCTATTAGTCCTTAAATATGTTTTTAGAGCATGCAGAAAGCAATATTGGAAGAAGAAGCCCAATCCACCATCAACAGTGTCCAATCCATTCATCAAATTCCATGAGTGTAAAAATATTTGTAAGAAATATGTGCTGCTAAGATCTAACATACATGAAATATTTAATTTTAATGATGCCATACTGGGGCTACAATAAATAAAATAAAATGAGTAATAAAATACAGTATACACAAAGTGCAGAAAGACAGGTTTGTGGAAAGTATTTGTTTGGAGTGTTGACAGTACATGTGTGTTGTGTGTAGATGTTTTGAATTTATATGAACTTTATATGATTATGTGTACAGCATGTGCATGTGGATGTGCATGCATATATACAGTGCTTCCTGATATATTCTGATATTTTCCGTCTGTTCCAGATCTTCAAACTAATATTTAATTTATCTTATATTAGACAGAGATACCCAACAAAACACAAAATGCAGTATTTAAATGATGATTTATCAAAGATTTATTGCCCCCCTAAACCTAATAACTGGTTGGGCCACCATTGGCAGCAACAACTGCAGTTAAATGTTGGTCATAACTTGTGATCAGTCTTTTACATGGCCATGGAGGAATTTTGGCCCACTCTTTTAATTTGGTCACGTGGTTTTCCAGCATGAACTGCCCTTTTAAGGTCTTCCCACAGCATCTCAATTGGATTAAAGTCCAGACTTTGACTCGGCCACTCCAAAACCTTAATTTGGTTCTTTTTGAGCCACTCAGAGGTGGACTTACTTGTGCGCTTTGGGTCATTGTCATTCTGCATAAGCCATTTGTGTTTGAGCTTTAGGTCCTGAACTGATTGGTAGATATTCTTCAGGAGGATTTTCTGATAGAGAGCAGAATTCATGGCTCCATCAATTATGACAAGTCGTCCAGATTCTGTGGAAGCAAAGCAGCCCCAAACCATCACACTACCACCACCATGTTTCACTGCTGGTATGATGTTCTTCATGTTGAATACAGTATTAGCTTTATGCCAGATGTAACAGGACCTAAGTTCCGCCTTCTACTCATCAGACCACAAGATAAAAATCTTGAGGCTTATTTAGAGATTTTTTTTTGCAAATGCCAGACAAGCCTGGATGGATGCTATTTTTGCTCAGTGTCTTCCTTACTTGTGGAATCATGTAGACGGACCTTAACTGAGGCTAGTGAGGTCTGCAGGTCTTTTGATGTCTGTCTGGGTTCTTTTGTGACCTCCTGGATTACATAACGACACACTCTTGGAGACATTTTGGTATGCCAGCCACTCCTGGGAAGGTTCTCCACTGTTCCATGTTTCTCCATTTGTGGATAATGGCTCTCACTGTGGTTCTCTGGAGTCCCAGAGCCTTAACAGTGGCTTTGTAACCCTTTCCAGACTGATTAATGTCAATGACTTTGTTTTGCATCTGTTCTTGAATCTCTTTAGAATGTGGCATCATGTGCTGCTTTTTGAGACCCTCTAGCCACTTCATAGTGCCAGACAGATTCTATTTAAGTAATGATTACATTCAACAAGCCTGGCAGTAATCATATGTGGGTGTGGCTGGTGAAATTGAATCCAATTGCCAAATGAATTTAGTCATTTGGTAAAGGGATTGTATCAGCTGCAGGAAAGAAACTTGAGCACCATTGTTTAAGAATTAAACAATGGTGTCATCTTGTGGTCGTTTGGCATACTAAAGTATTTACAGGTCCAGTAGATACAAAAGTAAGTTCAATTTGATTCAATTAATTTTTATTTATATAGCGCATATTTACAACACGTCATCACATAGCACTTACAAGATTATTGTTTTAACAATGGATTTAAGTACTGCTAAACTGTCACTACCTGACATTGCAGATATATATTTTACAGTAAAATGTTATGAAATATTGGATTCTATTGCTCCGTTCAAAATTGTCCGGGACAAGCCCTTGGGGCAACCATGTCTTAATGGCACTACTCGTTGCGTTTAGACGCGAAGGCGTGCCGAAAGGAGATGGAAAAAGGACAAGCTTCATGTCTCACTGGACATTCTCAGAGACCATTTGGCTAACTATCAGACAGCTGTCAAAACCGCTAAAGCGCAGTATATGTCTAACTTAGTTTCCAACAGCCATAGACCACAGGTCCTTTTTAACGTCCTAAATCACATAGTTAATCCAGCTGATTCTCCTGGCATTGTGTTGTCAGATGTACTGTGTGATAGCTGGTATTAGAACCTCAACCACTACTCCTCTAAATGTTGATCCCATCATCTGTCATTTGTTTCCTTCTGCAACCCTTGATCAATTTGCACTTGTATCACTTGAAGAACTGAGCAACATAGTGCAACATTTGAGACCGTCTGAGTGTCCACTAGATGATATTCCTTCCAAACTTTTTAAATCTGTGTTTCATGTCATTGGGCCATATTTGTTTAGTGGTTGTGTCCCTGCTGCCTTCAAACATGCAGTCGTACAGCCTCTCCTAAAGAAGCAAAATCTTGACGCGAATACCTTGTCTAATTATCGGCCCATATCCAAGCTGCCTTTTTTATCTAAAATTCTTGAAAAAATAGTCCATGTCCAATTACAGACCTATCTTGATGGAAATGGCATTTTAGAAAAGTTTCAATCTGGTTTTAAATCCTTGCACAGCACAGAAACGGCACTTTTAAGAGTATTTACTGTAATGATTTACTTTTAACAGTTGACTCAGGTCATTCTGCTGTGCTTGTGCTTTTAGATTTAACTGCAGCTTTTGATACAGTTGATCATCAAATTTTAGTGTCTTGTCTTGAACAATACACTGGTTTTAAAGGAACAGTTTTGCATTGGTTCAGATCTTACTTGGAAAGCAGGACCTTCTCAGTGCATCTGGGGCCTTACTCCTCTGGTACAGCTCCTTTGACCTATGGAGTACCACAGGGTTCGGCCCTTTCTGTTTTCTTTGTATATTTTGCCACTTGGAAGTCTTTTTAAAAAACAGAATATTGCTTTCCATTGTTTTGCAGATGACCTGCAGATCTATCTCCCTCTTAAATCAGGCAGAACTGAAGCACTGCTGGCCTGTCTGCAGGATATAAAAAATTGTCTGGCTCTATATTTTTTAAACCTCAATGAGAATAAAACAGAAATTGTTGTTTTTGGCCATCCCAACTCTCCTAGCTCCACTGACTTTGTCCTTGGCCTGTTAGCGCCCTTCACTAAGGCTGTGTTCACACTATCTGAAGTGAACCGAAGTGAACCAAATGCAAATTTTTTGTGGACCAGAAAAAAAGCGTGGATTTTCTGGACCTTGTCCAATGTCTCAAAATCTAGTGCGCTCTAGTGGGCCACTTGGTGACGCGAATCACTTCAAAATGTTCATTTCAACCATTGGTCATGTAGATGTTGCCATGTGATACTCGAAGTTGTCACAGATTGGTCAAAATTCAAAGGCGGGAAGTGACTCAAGGAAGTAAACAAAACCAAGGCTATTATCAGTGAACAAGAGCCATTTGAGCCACTGTTTTTCAATACTCGCCATAGCGAGCGAGCTACACACTATCTATGCGTAATGTTTCGGATTATGTCGAGTCTTTATTGGAGTCCAGAGCGGCGTTGGAAATGCACAATGCCTTGTACCAGAAACTACGGCAAAACATTTAGGACAAGTTTCATACGCTCCGCTTCCGGATTTGCGCTCCAAACAGCGGCCCGAGACCACCTCTTCAAGTGAACCAGTTGGTGTGCACTAAAAGTGGTGCGCACCAACTAGTCCCTGTTCACACCAGCAAAAAAAAATGGACCAAAGAGAGAATCGAGTGCGCACTAAACGGCCCAGTGTGAACACGCCCTAAGTCTGTGGTCAAAAACCTTGGAGTGCTCATAGACAGCTCCTTCAAGCTGGATAAGCAAATTAATTCTGTGGTAAAAACAAGCTTTTTTCAGTGGCGTGTCCTCAGTAAAGTAAAAATGTACCTTCCTTGCAATGAGATTGAGCGTGTTATACACACCTTTATTACATCACGCCTGGACTATTGCAATTCGTTGTACTATGGACTAGACAAGTCACTTCTTAGTCGCTTGCAGCTTGTCCAAAATTCGGCTGCTCGTCTGTTGACACGTACCAGGCACAGGGAACATATTACACCTGTTCTCTCATCACTGCACTGGCTCCCTGTCAGCTACAGAATTGATTTTAAAATGCTGCTCTTTGTTTTTAAATGTCTTAATGGCTTGGCTCCAGCCTACCTGTCTGAGCTGCTGTCCCCATATGCTCCTACGAGAGACTTGAGGTCTACTAGTCAGTTACTTCTAAATGTTCCAAAAACACGCCGGAACAGGTGACAGGGCCTTCTCTGTAGCTGCTCCTCAGTTATGGAACAGTCTGCCTTTACATATTAGAACTGCTGCCTATGTAAATCTTTTTAAATCATCATTGAAGACCCATCTTTTTGCACTGGCCTTCAATAATTAAGTTGCACTTTTGTAAAATTGTTGATGACTTTCTGTTATTTGTATTTTATATTGTATTACATTTTTTGTGTGTGTGTTTTTAGCTTTTAGTACATTTTATTACTGCTATTTTATTGCCTGTGAAGCACTTTGGGCAGCATTGGCTGATGTAAATGTGCTATACAAATAAATTTGACCTTGACCTTGACCTATATTCAGATTAATAATACAAAATATGACCCACAAGTGAATTATGATGTAGCCCCTTCCCCCTTGTTGGAAAGACCCACACTGTTTTATTTGAATAACCAAAGTCTCAAAAGTAAACTTGATGAGCGAGTGTTGAGCTGCTATGAGCACATAGGGACAGGTCATGTGAACATTTACAAAACAGTCTAAAGAAATATATAGAAAATAGGCGTGACAGATTATGACAATGACTTCAACCATTTTTCATGTAATGACTTATGCAGTCAACTAATGCCTAGACATGTCCGGTGCAAGACTATAAAGTAGACAACAGACAGCTGTGTGTAATCATTTGCATGAATGTGCCACTTCAGTTGCAATTTGTTCAGAAGAATGAGAAGCAGTGACTTGATGATGTGGAGGCTGAACAAAGAGTTTTGAGAATTTCAGTTGTGATTAAGAAGTGTACCAAAGCAACAGAGAGAAAGGATGAAGTCTTGCCAATAATTTCACTGAATGTAACCTGAGGTGGAGCAGAAACTTCTTCAGAGACAAAACTGATGAAACGTCATGCATGAAGTTACTCTGAAATGAACTGTAGTAAATGTTCAGGCTACATGTTACAGTTCACGGTGGATTGACGTAAGGTTGACAGCAACAACCTTCTTTATCTGGGAGATAACAATGTTTGGCTCTTGTTCTTTTTTAGATGTGTAATTGGTATTGACCAGAGTTCTGGAAGAATCTCTGCCAAAACCTTTCTAAACTCTTCAAATCCTAATCAAGTGACCCTTCTCTCCCTCGCAGAGTCATAATCATTATGCAGAAGGCAGGCAAGAAGTTTCAAGTTGCTTTGTTTCTAAAGGTCTCTTTGAATTGTCAGGGATCCCAGCATGATTCCTCTCCTCTGACAAACTCACACTATCTGTATTCAGGGAACCAGTTTGCTATCAAAGACTGAATGGGTAATTAGCCAAAATATTGAATACACTGTATGATACGTACACTGTAGGAATTCATCCTCCCAGCTTCATATAAATTGTACCAGAAGGTTTAACAATGCACCTACCAGGTCATTAAGTATGCTGCAAGCTATTCAGAGCTGGATATTCTGTCCTTCATCTTTAACCTTTTGTAAAAGCTTCTGTAAAGGTCAAACTTGCACACTCTGCTAAAAGAAGGATTCAGTCTGTGTAGAGGACTTGTATATTTCACTGCAGGGCTGTTCAGCTGCTTCTGCTGGAAACAGGTATTGTACCTGCAGACATTTCCTATTCACGTCAGGTCGAATAAGGTGTTTTTGTTAATTTACTACGGATTTAACATTTTTTTATTGTGTTGTTTTGTTTGTTTTTTGGAAAGTCATGTGCATATCTTTGGTGACGCGGTATACATGCAGTCTTCTGAGTTGAGTATTAGTTGCTACTTGAGTTTTTTCTTACCAAAGAATAGGCTGTTTCACCTGCAGTGTTTCTCCATTATGCTGCCGAACGCTCCAGCTGAATTCTCCCTGATTAAACATTCTTTCTTCCATTAGACACCCAACTAAACCGTTATTACCATATTCCCAGCCTTTTTGTTGTTACACTTTATTGTCATGTGTTTGTTAGGTGCTATTTCACATTGTTAGATGGCTTTTTGAAAACAGTTCAGAATGGTGATAACACAACATTGCTGGCAGCATGAAAGACCCAAACTTTTATGTGCCAACTGCTGAGCCTTTGATTCACTAATGCAGCATTCCCAGTTATCCAGGAGGCTACATTAGTAATTGTAAGATAATTTTCGCACGCCTAAAGCTTGAATATTGACTACAGTCGTTCCATGTCTCTCCAGTAAAGTCACTAACAAAAGTTTTGAGACCAAGCCTTTCATTTACATCCTTGACTTTAAAGTTTGTGGTACTGTGACCACCGTCATGCTGAAGGTACTGATGTGATCTCCAGCTGTGACCACCTGCTGGCCAGCTAAGCAGCTCATTTATTTGTGGTTATGACTAGTGGGTGAATTCAGTCAAGGAGAGTTTATCTGACAATCCTGGTACACAAAAGGTTAAAATGAACAACAATGTTTTTTTATATTCAGATTTTTTTGACTGCGGTAAATACATGTTATTATTTTAATTAATTTAGTGTTCTTATCAGACATAAGGATTTTCTTGGACCCGTGTGTATGTCCATCTGACAAATGTAAGTTCGATATTCTCTTTGATTTTGGTCTACACCGAGTCCTCATGGAAATACACTATATTGCCAAAAGTATTGGGACACCCCTCCAAATAATTGAATCCAGGTGTTCCAATCACTTCCATGGCCACAGGTGTATAAAATCCAGCCCCTAGACATGAAGACTGCTTCTACAAACATTTGTGAAAGAATGGGTCGCTCTCAGGAGCTCAGTGGATTCAAGCGTCGTACCACAAAGGGTGGGCCAACTCCATATTAAACCCTACCAACTAAGAATGGGACATCATTAAAGTTCATGTCCATGTAAAGGCAGACATCCCAATACTTTTGGCAATATAGTGCATCCGGCTCCTAAACAGCTAAATGGTGTGTGTCATAAAACCAAATGAACTCTACGATCTATCTATTTCACAAGGCAGGTGCATAGGAGAAAGACGAGCGTATCCAAAGGTTTCAGTCAGACTCCCGCACATTGTCTAACTTGCAAAGATACATTTATTAGTGTGACGTTACGGTGCTAGACCTTCACCAGGCTAATAGTTTGGTACAAAGAGAGAGGCCACCTTAAAGAGGGAACGGCTGTGACTTCTGCCACTGATGAACATACTTCACATACCATAACGATTTATGAAATACCCTACAGAAAATGAGAATCATAAACATTACAACAAAAGTAATTACATACAGTAGCATGGGTGAAATGTAGGATAAGAATGTTTAAAGCCTGCCACATTCTCAAATAGACTTGCAGGTTGCACATGAAGAAATACACAAAAACACACAATCAACAATTTTTTTTAAACTATATATGCATATTCTGTATATAGTCAGTATCTAAGCTTTCAGAATTCTTTGTGGGTTTGCCACTTTATGTGACACCTCATAAATGAAATCTAGTTATTGCACCAATTGATGATATAAAATATTGATTAGTACAGCTTTTTTTTTTAAGATTTATTTTTGGCCTTTTCATACCTTTATTAGAGAGGACAGGACAGTGGATAGAGTCAGAAACGGGAGAGAGTGGGGAAGGACATGCGGTAAATGGCCGAGGTCGGACTGGAACCCAGCAAAGCCGCTACTCCTCTGCACGTGGGTCACGCAACATAACCGCTAGGCCAGGGGTAGGCAATCCTGGTCCTAGAGAGCCACTATCCTGCATGTTTTAGATGCTTCCCTCTTCCAACACACCTGATTCAAATGATCAGCTCATCTTCAAGCTCCGCAGAAGCCTGATAACGATCCTGATCATTTGAATCAGGTGTGATGGAAGAGGGACACATCTAAAACATGCAGGATAGTGGCCCTTGAGGACCAGGGTTGCCTACCCCTGCGCTAGGCTATTGGGGCGCCCCAATTAGTGCAGCTTTAAACAACAAGTGTAGGCTCTCATGTGACCATTTACTGCTTCCAGCCCATTTGTTTTCAGTTTATCAGTTCCAAGGGAAGTACACTGTTGTTTTACAGCAAAAGGTTTATCATTCATTCATAAGTTTGTTTAACATAATAGATGGATGGGTTTCATTGACTCTATTGCCACAATGGCCATTGAATTCCTGTCATGCTGAGAGTGGAATGCTGTATTTTCTCCCCCTCATATCTTTATTACAAATCTAGTTGTATTTAAATTGCCCAATTTAAATAAGACTATTAATTATTGTCAGAGTCGGTCTGAAATGCCCAGAACCAGCTAACAAACACCCTGTCTTTTAAAAGTTGGTGATTTATCTAATGTACACCCTGATATGTGTGGAGTCAGACAAATATGGTTTAAAGCCATTGTTTGTTTTGTCTAAAGCCTCTGGATGGTCACCTCTTCTGGTGATGAACTCAACTTGGCCTCAGAGACCAGATGAGCAGTATGATTACTGCAACAAGAGATCACGGCCTTTGCACTTCCACAAAGTGGGAGCATAGAGGCCAAAATCCATTAGGCTCTACACTGTCCCAGCTGCAGAGGGCACTTGAAAAAAAAAAGAAAACACAGGTCATTTCATTGTCCCCATTACTGATGGGGGCAATGAACTGTGATAGGGAGAAGGTGTTGTGTGAGGAGCGATGGAGGGGTGTGATATTGGAGATGTGACACTCTAGTTGTGTATCAATTTGCCAGATAACACAGAGGTAATTATGTATGAATTATTGAAATGGAAAATTTGTTTTTGACTGCGAGTTATGCTTGTTAGGTTCCTTAATCACTATGACAGCACACCTGTTCCCCGTCAGGTTGACTGACTCCGAGGGAGGTTACAGCAAAGCTGCTCACGGCACACCAGAGATAACAAAAGAGAGAGCAAGAACAAGTCTTTGTTTTTTCTAGTCTTTTGCTGATAGACTGTGCAAGAAAATTAGAGGCAAGGGAGCACAAATAAAGGGTGCATAAATAAGGACAACACTTCCACTTTATGCTTTAGGATCCACTCTTTTCGGTGGATACCATTCAGTGTTGTTATCAAGCAGCTCACTAGGATTGAACTAGGTGAACTTTACTGCAGTGGCCTGGGTTCAGTTCCAGTCCAAGGCCAACCACAGTAGGTCATCCCATGTCTCTCTTTTGCTTTCTCTAAACTAAGACATAAAAACAGCAAAAAGGGATGTTTAAAAAATAGAATCCTCTGTGATTTCAAGCTAAAACTCCACTCGCTAAACACCATCTCCAAACACTCATTGTTGCATTGTTGCAATTATAGTTGCTAAGCTCTGATTGGGCAAAGTACTGATCTGCTCTAATGTCGACTGCAGACAGTGAACATTCAACTGGCTCACTACCTATAGTAACAATGTGCTAACGTTACTTTCCAGGCGGATGAGCATATCATTAACTACCTACATTACATTAATTTATGGGGGTTTAAATGTTCCGTTAAAAAAGTCCTGAATGTTTTCTTCACAAACAGAGATATCCACCTTGAAGCTGCTCTGTACTGATGACTGTCTCAAAAACACAGATTACATTTCTGAGGCTTCAACTCCAAACAACTCCAAAGAACCAATCTAATTGCAGGGTTGGACTTTCTGTATTATAATTATTCTTTAGAATCGGATTCTAGTTCAAACATGCAAATTACTGCAGTATTACATCTTTGTAATTTCCATTGTGTAGGATAGAGGTGTTTTTCAGGGGTAATTTAATGACCAGAGGAGGACTTTATGAATCCAGGAAAGGCTTTTTCAACCAACTCATGAAGCTAACATCAACTTAGTGTCAGCTGCCAGTTCAACCACTAATTCAATGGCTACCTAAAAAACATTTTTATTTACTTCTATCTGAATCAAGAGGGGGCTGCACGGTGGCTCAGTGGTTAGCACCGTCGCCCAACAGCTACAACATCCCCGGTTTGCGTCCCGGTTAGGATGCCTGGGATCTTTCTGTGTGGAGTTTGCATGTTCTCCCTGTGCAGCGTGGGTTTTCACCAGGTTCTCCTGCTTCCTCCCACAGTCCAAAAACATGCTGAGGTTAACTGAGGATTCTAAAAATTGTCTGTAGGTGTGAATGAGAGTGTGCTTGGTTGTTTGTCCTGTGTGTGGCCCTGTGATGGACTGGTGACCTGTCCAGGGTGTCCCCTGCCTTCACCCTAAGTCGGCTGGGATAGACTCCAGCCCCCCCGCGACCCTGCAGAGGATTAAGCGGCGAACAGATAATGTACAGATAATGGATGGATGTTCCACTTAGTTGCTGACTGCAGGATGTCACAACAACTTGTTGGGCTGAGATCTGATTACAAAGTGAGCCTGATCTGGCCTGGTGTGGCTAATCATAATGTGTGCTGGATGCACTTACACCTGCATTAGCAAACTCTTTACCTTATCTGCACAACCTATCCATTCATTCCAGCAGTGCAAACAACAACTGACGTAGTTGTCCAAAATTAATGACCAAATTATTTGTCAACAGATTTAACTGTCAATTAGTTGCTGACATAATTACGTGGTTGTTTGTTTTTGGCTGACTCAGAATGCTCTGTAGGTATTACTGCTTCCGGGAGTGAAATGTGTCTCTACCCGACATGAGTCGCTGCCCAATGCGATGATATACATGAATCAACTCCCTCCTCTCAGTCTGGGGACATATGCTGCAAGTGGAACAAGTTTCCTGCTGGTCACAGCAACGGAGAACTGGAGGAACACTGATGGAAATATAACCAGAGTTTCCACCAGTGTATTACTAGCTTAGTGGCCCACCAGGCTTAGTTTGAGCTAAGCATCAGGTGTTTTTTAAGTGGGCATTTTTAGATATCTTTCAAAACTACAGTTAATTACCGTTGGAAACATATAATAGTCAGAAAGAGGACCACTGAGTAATTGTGTCATTCAGAATTTGAATAGTCAGTTATTTGTTTCGACAATTGCTAGGCTATTCAACCATCTCATTGGTTGTAGCCGTAATGCCTTTTAATGCTAAACAAAGAAAAATCTAAATGATCATGGCTAGACATAAGTATGACATAAGGCATATGTGAGAGAATCTGTTTCATGTAATAGGTGTGAAATATTCATTTAAATTCATTAACTACTCATTACTATTCATACTGTTTAATAACTATTACATCACTAACTGCAGTTTCTTATGAATGTGGAATGTTAAAGACCATCTTAACACTGGCAAATGATTACATCCATCTCTCGTTCTCTGCCTTAAAGACACACACACACTTCACAGACACACACACACATGCAGTGCAACACAAGCCTTTATTGTAGAATCGATCTGCTGTCGGTAACCTCAAGCTGGATTTCTGTTCCTTCAGCATTCTGCACACTACAGTGATTAAACTAACCCAAACACTTGGCTGTTGGCTTGATAGTGGCAAAGCTGCTCCGCTCTATTTTCATCAGGACGTCCTTTAAATAAAGACCCAACACTGTTAACAAGGAGAACGCCACACCACCTGCTAACACAGCCCGCAGACACATTAGGATGTGTTGTACGGGAGTGTTTGTGTGCACACCATTGATTCATCCGTGCAGCCATTAAAGAGCAAGGAAACTTAGCGAGTCGAGTTAATTATTAAGCTCGTGACTGCTGACTCACATTCACAATAACAACCTGTGTACACAAGCTGCCACATGTGTGTTTGGTGCCTGCATGAGTGCGTGTTTTAGTAAATACACTTAGTTGCACACACATACGACGCAATAAAACAAATAAAAGACTAAAAAGACTGATGTATATATAGATAGCAATTCTTGTTCAGTGACTAGGGGTTGAACTGGTGCTTGAAAGAGTCCATTCTTGAATATGTAGAAACAAATAGAATATTCTGTAGTATTTGGATCACAGGGAATACACAACAGAAGTCTCACACTGAAACGTATACTACACTTCTGGGCCCAAAGAAACAAAAGAAATTCATTTAAAGTTTCCCAATACAATAAGAGAGCTTATTGTTACTTGGGCTGCTCAATGTTGGCAAAATTCATAATCACAATTATTTTTGGTCACTATGAGAGGGGTCACAATCATCCTAGCCCTGTCATGAACAGTATAACCACCATAGCCGGATACTTCACGGCCTGGGGAGACTCTGACTTTGAGGCGTTCAGTCATAATCCCACAGATGGTAGTTTCACACCAACGGCTCCTTAGCCAAGCACAAACTCTAAATGACTCTGTGGTTACAGAGCAGGATTACTATTGCAATCTGTCTCACTACACTCCAACCCAAGCTCATGTTCCCTATTAGAGGGTGAACAATCCGATGCTTGGTGAAGGTTTGGCCTTTTTAGGAAGGGTGAAAGTGAACACTGTAAAGGAAAGGGGTGCTGGATTTACAACACAAGACAATAACAATTATATCTCAGTTATCTTGCTTCATTATCGTTTGAAGTCAAAATTATAAATGAAACATGAATAATGGGTCAGTCTTCACTGCTCCACTGAAAACTATGGATTCTTGTAGGTTAGAAGGTAATTATCTTGTAATAAGACCTATGACATAGTTTTGTTTGCCATTTGTATTGAATGCACCAGTATCAGAAAGTAGGTTCACACCTCACTGCAGTCTGCTATGTGCTGCAGAGCCCTGTGTCTTCTTTTAAATGACATGGAACCTGGACAACTGAGTGACGATCAATTGCTTGCAAAAACTGACGCTAGACTGTGGCAGTCAGAACACAGACGACAGCTATAAGTTAAAAGATGGATTTTTTTTAACTAACAATGTTTTTATTTGGTTAATATTACATAAAAATGGGTGTTCTGAATTTTTATTTTGAATTCACTACATTAAATTCCTCAGGATACAAATCTGAAGATGATGAAAGTAACAATAATAGAGCAAGTTATAGTAACGACAACTTATTTTATTAAGTTAACTATTTATTTAGTGCATTATTTTGATGCATCATATCAACATCGGCATCCTTGACTGTCACAATTACTGGAACAGCTTCTTGGATCCTGTGTAGAAATGTGCACTAAATATCAGATCACCAGCATCACTGGAGTTCCTCACAATATTAATCCAAAAATTCCATTCTTGCTTTTTCGCTCCCTAATTATGCATGTGCTAATATGTGAGATTATAGTAAATGGTCTGCACTTATATAGCGCCTTTTTGTACCTTAGTGGTACTCAAGACGCTTTACAATGCGTTTCCTATCCACCCCTTCACACACCAATGACGACAGACTTCAATGCAAGGTGCTAATCTGCCATTGGTTCAGCATCTTGCCCAAGGACACTTTGGTATGTGGAGGGGCTGGGGATCAAACCGCCAACCTTGCGATCAGTGGACAACCCGCTCTACCACCTGAGCCACAGCCGCCCTCATGACTATTAAATGTATTTAATAATTAATATTAAATATTAATTATGACTATTCTTTTATCACAGGATGGAAAATCTGACTGACGAGGTCCAGTCATCATCAACTTAAGCTGATATTATCTGACTGCACATGTATTAGCGTTAGCATCGAGGTTAATTATTAAATACCAATACAATGAATTGCAGCGATGTCAAAGGTATGTTTTTAAACTATGTCTCCTTTTTTACACTGTCAAATACCTTATTGTTTAAAAAAATGATGCTATGGGTTGTGTAAAAAGAAAAATCATGTCAGTCAACACCATTATCAGATTATTTAAACTCTTAAATACCAATACCAGTATCTGTAGTGGTTTGATGGCTCATGCTAACTCTCTTTACTTCTACTGTAGAGATTCAAGGAAATGAGGAGTTACACAAAAAGTGAATACCGGAGCAAAAACTACGAGCTCCAAAAATACCTGATTTTAACGGTTGCTTTCAGTCTGACTGCAAGTAAACTGAGAAATTAGCATCCTGGCATGACCGTTTTGCTGACTACATAAGGGATCTCCATGTGGGGAAATGCTTGCTGGCTGGCCTGATCACCCTGCATATTCATCTACATACCAAGGTGGAGGATTACCCTGTGCAGCACTGTGAGGAAAGCTGCAAGTCATTTCAGTTTAATGATCAACCGCATTTATTGGAGGTGGAGAGACAGACGAGGTGCTACAGCAAACGGAAAGGCCAAACTTGATGAGGATGAGGGTGATAGAAGCAGAGAGACAACAGAATGTCCTGACAGATAATCTACCTCAGGAAACTGGAGGCAATGTTGTGCTCACCTGTTGATGCTAGACTTGGAAAATATCTAAGTGTCCATGGATGAGAGTGTTTCAGCTACAACAACTAATGAATTTGATAAACGTTACAATCCTGACAATGCTGTAAACCCCTCTCAGCTCTTCATATGGTCATTAAAAGGTGTTACAACAAGTAAAATGTCATTTTAGGTGCGAGAAATCACATTCCCTGCAGCCTCTCCAGCATTAACACACGCTAACTGGAAATCTATCCACATCCTCGCACATGTAAACAAACCAGCATGTGCTCATTATTCCACAGTACATTCTGCTTTAAACTGTAGCTACACCCGTCTGCCACTGTCCACGAGAGGAGAACGCATATCAAATAAATCTATTTCCTTCTTCAAATGGACTTTGAGAGTTCCTGTCTTCCCTCTGTGACCAGATAAAAGCAGACACATTTCCTGTGCTCACGCTGGATGATGTGCTACACCACATGAATCAGCTTTACAAGGAACTCCAGGGCAAAGAAAAAAAAACCAAACTATCAGTCAATGTGTGGAGGAAAAAACACTCCTCACCTACACTGTTGATTGGAAACGGAAAATCAGTGTTGCGTCATGATTGGATAACCTCTTGGTGTGATGCTGAGAGCTTTAACTGAACTATAGATGCTGCAGAACAGAATACAAGGCATCAAAGTATCGGCTGGAGTCACCTGATCGATCTCAGGATGTGAAGTAAGTAAATGTCCGGTGATCAGATGACTGGAGTCGCTGCAACTGTCGTGGCGGATCAATGAAATCAACACACACAGGGAGGCTCGCGCTGTTTATCTTAACGCTTGGCTCAAATAAGTCATCCTCACACATGACTGTCATTAAAGCCAGCAGGCATCGCTCACCCAGCGGCCAGCATCTCCATCACCACAGAGTTCCATTTACACAGCTGCTTTTAAACCCACTGCTTGCTGAGCATCATTGTTATCGTTATTATTTTTGTGAGTTAAATTTAAGACAATTTAACGCCACATTGAATGCACCTTAATGCCTATTTAATGGTCGTATAAAATGATCCTTTAGGACAGGGGTAGGCAATCCTGGTCCTAGGGTTCCACTATCCTGCATGTTTTAGATGTGTCCCTCTTCCAACACACCTGATTCAAATGATCAGCTCATCATCAAGCTCTGCAGAAGCCTGATAACGATCCTGATCATTTGAATCAGGTGTGTTGGAAGAGGGACACATCTAAAACATGCAGGATAGGGGCCCTCCAGGACCAGGGTTGGGCACCCCTGCTTTAGGATAAGGATGATTGGGCCTGCTATTATGTACCCAGTACATTGTGAAATGCATGTAAATGACTTTACTTCAATCCACAGTTAATCTGCTCGATACTTTACTGATGAATGTACTGAATGTTTAGTCTATGTAACATTTAAAAAATGTGACATTTGTGAAGAAAAGGTGACGTCAATTATCAGCTGTCTGTGATTCATGACAAAGAACAGTAGTGAATTGTCACATTTCAGAAGATGTCAGAAAATCATTTTGTCACTATTTTCTCCAGGAAAAAGACTCTAACAAGTGCTATGAAGGCTTACTACGAACGTATATTCTTTTCTAGATAAGGATGTCTAGCTAGCTGACTACACATTAACTATGTATCCTCCTGTTTTAGGGGCAGTGGTGACCTAGAGGTTTGTGAAGCCAACTTGTAACCGGTGGGTCGCCGGTTCGAGCCCCCAGACTGGCAAGAGGCTGAGGTGGGAAACTGAGAGTGACCGCTTGTCCCAGTCACCACCACTGTGGGCCCTTGAGCAAGGCCCTTAATCCCTGACTGCTCCCCGGGCGCTGCACCGCGGCAGCCCACTGCTCCTAGTATGTATAGTTAAGGTTAACTTTGAATAGGATGGATGCAGAGAAGGAAGGAACCCAAGGGGATCAATAAAGGTTAGATTATTATTATTAGATTATTAATGGTGGATGTATATCATTTTTTCTACTTTTACCCTTTCTATGGAAGGGTAGCTGAAGTGAAGAACGTCTGTCAGGAAGGTAAAATGTTAATCTGCTGTCTATAAATGACTGTGTATCTCCCTGCACCACTGGTTATTTGCATGCTGAAGTACATGAAATGCCTATAATGCTCCTCAAGTAGACCAAGAAAACCATAATTCTACGTGGTGATGGGCGTG
>OMNN01093972.1:0-24060 GCA_900302755.1 Chromis chromis | reverse complement strand
TTTAGTATTACATCAGCAAAAAGTAATGGAAACCACAACATTTGGAAAAACAAGCATCCCTGATTTTGCAAAACTAACTTTTAGGCTCATTTGAGGTGACTTGAATCCTTCTGAGAAAAAAGAGCTAACATGCTACGTATGTTTTTTTTAAGCTCACATGACTGATCAGGTGTTTCTGCCTTTTTCATTTTCTTCACCTTTAGACGGCATGAAACCAGCTGACATGACAGAACAATTAGCCTTTTATCTGATTGAAAACAATTCCTTAGGACTTCTTTTCTTTTTTTCTCTAGTATTCTCTAGTAGTAGTTTTGTTTCCGGCTTCTTCTGACTATATTATGTAGCCTCGTTTCACTCCAAAGTTGCATTTTACTTCTCTAATGTTTGCTTCAAATTCACTTGACACAGCTAAACTAGCATTAGCTGGCTAACAGATAGCATTTAAATACTGATTGCTAATGCTAGCAAATATAAAAAAATAGTTGGAATCTCTTTTTTAGATTTAAACACCACTATCTTAAATCACATTTATTTGGATGTGTGGACATTGGAGAGTTGAGCAGCAACTGCTCATGTCAGTCTATGAAATTATTATGTTAGCTATCGTTAGCGTGCTTTAGCTAACTTCTAGCTCAGCAGCCGAAAGGGAGAAAGAATGAAGGTTATTTAGATTATAACTGCTGTCTTTTCAGGATAAGTTATTATTAGTAGATAAGTCTCCCCTTTGAGCATAATTAGAATCATTTAGGTATTATAGTGAGTTATTGTAAATTGGTGTGGGCAGTGGAGGTCTAGTGGTTTGTGAAGGGAACTTGTAACCAGTGGGTCGCCGGTTCGAGTCCCCGGACTGGCAAGAGGTTGAGGTGGGGAAGTGAGAGCGACTGCTGTGGGCCCTTGAGCAACACCCTTAACCCCTGACTGCTCCCTGGGTGCTGCACCGTGGCAGCCCACTGCTCCTAGTATGTATAGTTAAGGTTAACTTTGAATAGGATGGGTCAATGCAGAGAAGGAAGGAACCCAAGGGGATCGATGAAGGTTACATTATTATTATTATTATTATTATTAATCTGTAGATTATTTTATTAATTGATCGATTGGGTCTATAAAACATCAGAAAACACTGAGAAATGGCCACCACGAATTCACAAATCCCAAGCTGGCATTTTGTAATATGTTGTTCAGTCTCACCAACAGTCTACAACCCAAAAATATTAAATGTATTATAATGACAGACCAAGTCATTCTGCAGTTTCTTACATGTTACTTTATTGCTTGAAAATTAGATTGAAAAAAAGTCCTTATAGAACCAGGTTTTGCTGAAGTTCTGAACTCCATTTACAGGGCCTAAAGGTGCTATTTTTGGTGTTTCTGTGAGGCATCTTTGGTGGTTCTTGGAAGAACCATTTGAATAAATGGAAGTAGCAATGGTTCTTCTATAGAATCACTGCAAAGAGACATTTTTGGTTCCAGTAAGCACCTGTATTTTTAGAGCACAGCTGCTCACAGTTTCTATGACTTTTACTCTGCAATAATGTGACAATAGTGTTATTATCAGGTTGAAATGCAGACTGCTAAGAATGACAGAGTGCTGTCACTTGCTAAGCAATGCTAAGTGTCTGAAAAGGGCTTAAGTGTCAAAATGCCAACAATGCCTCTGTTGTAGTGCAATACTGAGATGTACTGCTGTATTGACAAACTCGTAGCATTAGGTATATGCATTTCCTGTAGTGTTTGGAGGTGTGAAACCTTGAACTGATTTAAGAGAACATGTCAGTGCATCTACTTAGCTCATTCTTGGTGCACTGAGCTTCAAGCACACTGACAATCTGGTGAGTCAGCAAAAATTAGATAGCTCTAATCAAAGAATGCATACAAGAAACATACATGGCGGTTTAACGGGGTAGTGTGGAAGAACAGAAGTCAATCTACATACAGAATAAGAAGTCTGGCATTACACATCTGCCACATTATAAAAAATAAAAGCTGGATACTAAAAAATGTGTTAGCATGACAGCCTGTTGTTATAGTAACGACTCGTTTAGGATACGTCCAGCTAAAAACACACCAACCTGACCTCATCCGAAGTGAACAAAACACAAAAGTATTGAAACTGTAGGTGTACCTAAATATTAGTGCGACACTGCTGAGAAGACTTACCTTCATAATTTGCAGTTCGTTCTTTTCTTCCAGAGGTTCGCCAGTCTTCTCGTCTTCCGCCATCTTTGCGTAAGCTTAGAGCAGCAGCAGCCTGTTGGCGACAAAAGCGGTGAAGAACGGAGCAAAATGCGACAAATTACCAAATAAATGCTCAATTTGAGACCCTAATGTCTGTATGCTGACAGAAAATAGTCACTTCTTTCGGGAAACATCACGAATGCAAATAATTTTAGCACGGAGGAAGTGGGCTTTTAATTCCAGTCCGTATTCAAAATGAGTCCGACAAAATAAATAATAGAAAATTCGCAAATAGGCTTTATTGTGTTTTTTCATTCGTGAAATATAACTTTAAAACAACTTGATAAGTGTGGTCATGTGTTTAATTCAGGTGACAGAATTGCAAATATATGTCGTGGGCACAGCATCATTCAGCCGGAACGTGTAACCTCACTCAAGATGCTGGCCGGACACATTTTCTCCACGTACCATACATACTTCGCTCCTGAAAGGGCGGTCAGTGTTCAACTTTTGTCCAGACACCACTCGGTGTGACCGGTGTTTGTGTTGCTTTTGAAAACCGAGTTTGTCATGTCGGATACATGGAGCAACATCCAGGCGCACAAGAAGCAGCTGGACTCCCTGCGGGAGAGACTGCAGCGGCGGCGGAAAGACCCCGCACAGCTGTCCGCGGGTACGTACGGTCAGGCCAGACTCTAGGTACCAGCAGGGCGACAGCTAACGTTTGTTTTTGTTGTTAAGGAGTCAATAGTCCGAGTAATGACTTAAATGTTGTGACCGTAAACTGTCAGGAGTGAAGATAAATGTCAACTGGAGGCTGTAAGTGTGCTGAAACTTGTCCTAAAAGTGTTGGTTTGTCCTTTCAGTCTTCTCAGATGCGCAGCTGTGATGCTTATGTTTGTTATATGATGGACTGCCGGTTGGAAGTAACAAGTAGTACATTGAGAGAAGTCTGAGTGTTAGTTGGAAGTGTACTTTTTTTCGTCTCAAAAATAACAATGTCTACATTTTAAAAACGGAAAGTATGATTACATAATGATAAATCGTGTCCCATGGGTTTTTTGAAAGCCCTGAAAACAAGTTGCAGTCCTTGCTGTGGTAATACAACGTGGCACTGAAATCCATTATGTGATATTGGGACTTGTTACATCCAGATTCCTGTAATAGCAACCTGATTTTGATGTTTTAGGTAATTTTTTATACATTATATGGTGATCAAATCAAATATAGTTTACTTATGTGGCACAATTTTGGTACTGTTCATATTACAGGACAAAAACTAAAAAAAGAGAATAAATACATTTAAAATACTAAAAATGAAACTAAAAACAAAAAGAGAAATTGGAAAGCAAATTATAAGATCAATTTCTAAAATAAAAATAAAATATCTATATAAAATACCGAGACCCTTAAGAGCAACGAACAGCCCTTAAAATTATATATGGAATGAGATTTTCTTAAAAATGTCAATGGAGGTTTAAAGAAGGAGGTTATTCCAAACCTTTGGAGCTGCTGCTGCAAAATCTCGATCTTCCTCAACCACTAGCCTTGATTGTGAAGCAGGTACAAGCAGATGTTTTGAGGACCTAAGAGGCATATTAGAAGCAGAGAAGCTTCAAAATATAGAGTATGAAGTATAAAGGTGCTAACCCATGCATGACTGAAAACAAATGAAAGAACCACAAAATCAATTCTGTATTTAACAGGTTGCCAGATCAGGGATGTTAGTATTGGTGTAATACTTTCCATTTCTTTCTGGTACTGGGTCGGAGACTTGCAGCAGCATTCTGCACCAGCTCCAGGCAAGACAGAGGGGACTGGCCAGTACCACCACAGAGTTAATCTGTTTGTCAAATTTTAGTAGTGACTCAAAGATGACACCAAGATTAATTGGAATGGGCATGAAGGTGTGACGGTTTAGAATGGTCATGACTGAAGATTATGAAAAGCTTCATTTTCTTTGGAAATGAAGATACTGACAGTTTTCTTTTAACGTATTCCTTACCTTTGTTATCCCCTCAGATAGCGGAGGCAGCACAGATGGTTCCACAGCCAGGAGTGACAGTCCAGCTCCGTCAGCTCAGTTCACCTCTCAGGAGGAGACCGAAAAACCACCAGACCCTGAACTAGAGAAGAAGCTGCTGGGATATCTGTCTGATCTCAGTCTTTCAATGCCAACAGACTCCCTTGCCATCACAAATGAACTCAACAGTGTGAGTCTCTGTCTCGTGACAAATAGTACTCCTAAATTGGATGTTTTCTTTTTCTGACATCTCCCTGTTGTGTTTATTTCTCATCACAGTCAGAAACAGCCGTTAGTCACGGCTGCATCCAGAGTCTGCTGCTCAAATTCTCCGCTCAGGAGCTCATCGAGGTCCGACAGCCCACCTCATCTTCTTCTCCTACATCGTCCTCCTCCAGTTCTTCCTCCACAGTCGTTGTAGCCGTGGACCACACAAAACTATGGGCCATGATTGGGTCTGGGGCTGGAGCCCAAAGGACTGGAGTCAAGAGAAAAGCAGAAGACCAAACCCACAGCAAAAGAGCTGCTGGCTTCTCACCCTCACTTCAGAGCTCTGCTTCTCCTCCACACTCATCCTCCACCACATCTCTAACGCCGGCGTCCTCCTCACAGCAGGCAGGGCCCTTGGCGTCAGGGAGTGGGGCTGAAAAGAAAGGCAGGAGCAGCAAAAGCCAGTCGTCTCATGTGGACATGGAGATTGAAAGCCTCCTGAACCAACAGTCCACCAAGGAGCAGCAGAGCAAAAAGGTAAGGGGAATTTTATTATGACCATTTACAACCACTTAAAACTGAGGCAGAAGAGTTTAGAGGTGTGATTTATGATGCATATCTGATTTACTAATGTCCAGGTGAGCAGAGAGATCCTGGAGCTGCTGAATGCCAGCACTGCCAAGGAGCAGTCCATCGTGGAAAAGTTCCGCTCTCGTGGTCGAGCTCAGGTCCAAGAGTTCTGCGATCACGGGACCAAGGAGGAGTGTGTGCGCTCTGGAGACACACCTCAGCCATGCACTAAGTTGCACTTTCGGTAAGTACTTGCTTTTAAAACTTTTTCAGTGTGTGCTTCTATCACCTGACATGAGGAAATGTTTCCATCAGAAACTGGATATGAGGGACTTTAGAAAACACTGAACTGAGTTTGACTTGTTGTGATTCTGTTGTAATACAAACAACCTGGTACCAACCATTTATTTCACAAAACAAACAACTACTTCAACATGTTACCTGAACACACAGATAAAAATATATAAAACAACAACAAAAAGCATAAATAACATCACACAAACAAGGAGCTGTGCATAGAATTTAAACACGACACTGAAAACAAACACCTCAAATTCATTCAGTTTATTTCCATAGTCGTTCTAAATGGTCCAAACTGTGATCACATCAAATATTGTTCTGCCTCTGCTACTTCAGAGACAGTTGTTGTATATGAATGTATTTATTGTAGATATTAGTCATATTTAAAATGGAATATTCTATTTAACACACCGTTATAGTCATGCACCTGTCCCCATGTTTTTAAAAATTGTAACGGACAATCAATTTACATTCAGTGTTTGAAAAATACTCCTTCTGGCCTGAAGATGGTGCTGTAATATGATAATATACTGTACAGTAACTGTTTTGGCAAAACAAGGGCAGAAAAAATGTGAAAAAAGAACATTTCCATCTTCTAAAGGCCTTAGGGCTACAACATCAGTTTGGTTTTAATCAGATGTAGATTCATCCTCATTCAGAGTAATGTCTAAAGCCAGACACTGTACAGATTGTTGCTTGACTGTGGTTCGTTTTAGAACTGGACAGAATTTATGCCAGATCAGTCACTGTTTGAGCTGCAGGGTCATGATGCAGGTGCTTACTGCCCAAATGACCAATGATCTTGCCATTTCCTGAACAAACATGTCAAAATTTAGTTCAGTTGTCTTGCAGTGTGACGTGTTCAATGGTCAGATTTTCGCAAGTATATGCGTTGTTTGCATTTCAGAAAGGTTGGAAAACCTTTGTCTACATAAGGAGTGTGTCTCTCGCTTACTCTGAATAATTTTATTTTTTTTAAAGAGATTTCATTATGATGTTAGCAAACCTGGACCAGTTGCTTAAGTTATGCCCTTTTAATTGTTAATAAAGCTCTTAAGATAATTACAGGGGCTGCACGGTGGCTCAGTGGTTAGCACCGTTGCCTCACAGCTAGAAGATCCCTGGTTCACGTCCCGGTTAGGACGCCTGGGATCTTTCTGTGTGGAGTTTGCATGTTCTCCCTGTGCAGTGTGGGTTTTCACTGGGTACTCCAGTGTCCTCCCACAGTCCAAACACATGCTGAGGTTAACTGATGATTCTAAATTGTCTGTAGGTGTGAATGAGAGTGTGCTTGGTTGTCTGTCTCTATGTGTAGCCCTGTGATAGACTGGTGACCTGTCCAGGGTGTCCTCTGTCTTCGGCTGGGATAGTCTCCAGCACCCCGCGACCCTACAGAGGATTAAGTGGTGTAAAGATAATGGATGGATTTAATTATGAGATTAAAAGTCTCATCCATCCCTGACCAGATTTCCGTTGCGTTTGACAGTTTAAACTTGCATGTTGGAATTCATTGAAGGACTTTGGGACGGGCTATCTCATTTTGTGGTGTATACTATATATTTCGTCATTCAGTCGCATCATCAACAAGCACACAGACGAGAGCCTTGGCGATTGCTCCTTCCTCAACACATGTTTCCACATGGACACCTGTAAATACGTCCACTACGAGATCGACAGTCCTCCAGAGGCTGAGAGCAGCCTGCTGGGGCCTCAGGCAGGAACCACAGAGCTGGGCCTCCACGCAGGGGACGCAGACAGCAACGTGGGAAAACTCTTCCCTTCACAGGTGAGGACGAGGAACAGGGATTATGTAGGGTGATGTGGGACATATTGAATCGATACACGGATGTTTGTTTAAATACATCATTTTTTTTGTGGGCATGAAAATGGTCTTGTTTGATTCTTTGATTCCCAGTGGATCTGCTGTGATATCCGCTACCTGGACGTGTCCATCCTGGGGAAATTTGCAGTGGTGATGGCCGACCCTCCTTGGGACATCCACATGGAGCTGCCTTATGGTACTCTGACTGATGATGAGATGAGAAAACTTAACATCCCCATTCTACAGGATGACGGCTTCCTCTTCCTCTGGGTCACCGGCAGGTAAATACAATAAAGTCTCTGCACTCGTGTTACTACCTTCCTCAGCAGTACAGCCTGCTGCTTCATGTTACCACTTATCTTACAACAGGACAGTTTCATTTTTAACGTTGACAGTCTTTTATTTGTCCATAATTTAGTGTTCTACAATGTCAGGATGTCCCTTAACGAAGCAGACTCACATGGCTGCTTAAGTTAATGTCGGCATCTTCCCAAATGGAACAAATTTCCATAAGCTGTGACATTATTTAATCACTATAAATATAAAAACTGTTTTAATTGTGCTTTAGATATGTTTTTAGGTCTTTAATGTAACCTATATTTTGGTTGTTTAATGTTTAGAAATAAGATTGTGTGTGAGGACCAAAAATAATGGACATGGAGGAACTTCAGAGACTACAATAATACATTATTGGGAAGAAACTTTGAGATAAATGCTGTAAATTTATGAGAAGATTTACACCAAATTTAGGATAAAAACTTTTCATGTTTTCTGAAAGATTATTAAAGTCGACATTTAAAAGACATCCTCTGAGATTAAAGTCACACATGTCCAAGAATTTATTCTTTTTATCAAGGAACCACGTCGCTTCATTTTGCAAAGTTCGATCAATCTCATCACACCCCAGATGCCACTACTCGCCATGTATTATGCCTTCAGTGGATGACCTCATCAAATTACGTTTTATAATCAGATTTAGCAGAAAATACTCAGGATTTTAGAGCCAGGTTCACAATATTATCATAGCCAGCCAGACTTTGAAGAGACATTGCTGTCCAACTTATACAGAAGAGAACTAGAACTGGATGTGGTGAAGGCTTTTGTGCATCAACCATGTTCCATCCTGTTGCACCTCCTTACTAATGTGGCATTCCCTGTTTATGGGGTTGATTCAGCCTTGTGGCTTCTTTACAAAAATATAATTAACCCTTTAAGACCTGACCCTCAAAATGTCCACCTGGTATTTTTATTCTTATTTTGATTACAAAAAGGTCAGAAAATGTCCTGTGAGTGCTGGAGCCCATTTTTTTGTTGCGCTTTACAGCCAATTACGGTAATTTTACGGTAATTTCATCCAGTGGATTCCTGGGGGGGCACGAATGAAATTACCGTAAGGACACCATATTGGCTGTAAAGCGCAACGCCTCAGAACCGTTGGATTTTTTCCGATAGCACAAACGGTGACATTTACGGTATTCCAAAGTGCGCTAGCCCAAATGTGTCGCCAATGACGTACTAGGACTTAAAGGGTTAAATAGCAATTTTTGCAAACATATATTTATGATTTTGTAATCTTTGTAACTTAAGCTCAGAGTGATTTGTTTTCTCTAAATATTACCCTCCTCTGCTGGCTCTGGCATTTAGAAGTGACACTCTGGCATAAAGGTTTTCAAAACAAACCAACAAAACTTCGGGAAACGTTAAAGCTTGGTCAAATAAATGAAATAATCTGTCTGAGTCTGTTATCCCATACTTTGTACCATGAAAGGAATACATTTTACCTTAATTCTATATCATCAAGTCTTGTCTGTATTTTTTCCTACACATGTTTAAACTCATTTTTCTGTTCGTCTTAAAGGGCGATGGAGTTGGGAAGAGAGTGTCTCAGCCTTTGGGGGTAGGTTTTGTACGATTCTCACCATCAAGTCATTTTTTGTTCGGAGACTGTCTTAATTTTTTCTCTTGTTTTCCTCTCACAGCTATGAGCGAGTTGATGAAATCATCTGGGTTAAAACCAATCAGCTTCAGAGAATCATCCGTACTGGCAGGACTGGTCATTGGCTGAATCACGGGAAGGAGCACTGCCTGGTACGTTGGAAGCCGTCTGTCTGTATAGAAAAGCATGCTGGGCCTCAAACTTCAGGAATCTGGCCTCTAGCAGCTTTTGCTTTTTAATTGGTTGCGAAAGAGGCTGTGCCCTAGCTTGAAGGGGATTTGGAACAAGATACTGATCAGCTATTGTCGCATTTTTTGTGAGTCGAACTCCAAAAACGTGCATGTTAAATGTCTCCAATGTAAACCCATGTGCTCGTCTTCAGGTGGGCGTAAAGGGAAACCCGCAGGGCTTCAACAGGGGTTTGGACTGTGATGTCATTGTGGCCGAGGTAAACGTCTACCCTCATGTGTAATCTTACCAACCATGGTTTCTTCAGTCTGAAAAGTGTTTTGCACACTCTCTCTCAGGTCCGCTCCACCAGTCACAAACCAGACGAGATCTACGGTATGATAGAAAGACTGTCGCCCGGCACCAGGAAGATTGAGCTCTTTGGTCGACCCCACAACGTCCAGCCCAACTGGTAACACACCGGCATGGTTCAATTCAAAAGCCAGATCACTGTTATGCGTATTTTTAAATATTCTTAATGTCCTTTTTACTGCTTTTATTTGTCCTCTAGGGTTACTCTGGGAAACCAGCTGGATGGCATCCATCTGTTGGATCCTGATGTTGTAGCTCGGTTTAAGAAGCGTTACCCAGACGGCGTCATCTCCAAACCCAAAAACATGCAGTGACGACATCATTGGTCGTCTGCAGGAGTTTGTTTATAGATTGTTTTTATTTCTTTTATACCTGTGAACATTTTTTTTAAATAAATATAGCTACCATGATGCATCGTGTCTGTCTTGGTTAAAAAAAAAAAGATTAAAACCATGATCCAAGAAATCATTTGGAGCTGTTTTAACCTTTTTGTTCGTAAGCCTCATATTTAATGCTGCAAAACATATTCACCATCCATAAAAACACAGGAGACATTTTAATACAAATGTTTTGTTATTTTGTTAGTTACAAATGAAGATTTTGACTTTGCAGATTTGAATAGGTGAACATTTGTCTCTTTTGGGATCAGCACTTCCATTCTCGTCTGTTTACTTCCAGCACATACAGTTCATCCTTTAAATCTGCAGTTAGGGTTTCCTAAAAAGTCAGCACTTTATGAACAACCAAGACCTTTTTTAGTTATAAAAAATATTAAAAGAAGTCAAGCATGACTAACAAAACACATAAAAGAAATGCATTTGCTTTGCAGCTCAGTTTACTTCATGGATTTTCAAAAAGGAACCAACTAGAAGCAAATCAGCTGCTAAACATCCTCAAACTGTATTCTACACAGTGTCAACATGACCCTTGTGCAATCAGTCGATTCCTTTTATAAAAGAGGACATTCTCTTCCGATTCATTTCACTCTTAGCTCGCAGGGTTTTGTGTCACAGAGCACAATTAGAACGTTAGCACAGTCCTGGGTTTTGGGAAATGACTCGGTTACTTGTGATGATGATGACTGCTAATGATCAGGTTTAGATGCTCATAATTACACTGTGAAGCCCTCTTTAACAACAGCCATGATCTAGTCAGCAAGTAGTTAAAAATCAAAAGAATTGCAGTTAAAAAAAAGAAGCATAATGCACTTATTGGTGGTGAATGCTGTAAACAAGCTCTATATTGTCTTCCACCTCATCAGTATGTCGGTTTGGCAGTGAATCCACTCCGTTCAGTCTCATGACATCTGAAAACCGAGTCTCTTTCAGTCTGCTTTCCCTCTGTCCCTTGTTGAATCTGATTAAGCATCAAGAGTTCTGCGTGGGCGGCGAGGAGCAAGAGGTTAAAATACGACCTGCAGCTCCACACGACTACTGTTGTTCACATCTAAAGGTGACGCTAGATGCATGTGCTCAGCTATCGAGCTCCCCAGCTCTGCACCACGGGCTCCAAGCATGAACAGGATGGAAAAGTGTGGAGTCGGTTCAGCTCCTCTGTAGGCCTCTCAGTAGGTGGCATCCACTGCGTTGATGTTGCTGTCCAGCTGGTGCCTGAAAGACAGCCTGGCCTTGGTGGAGAAGTAGATTTGTGAGCCTCGACTGAGGCCTCCTGCTCCTTCGCTGTCGCTGCCCCAGGATGTTGTGGAGGACAGACGTGGTTTCATCTCCTCAATGGGAACTGAGAGGTGAAAGAAAGTCGAGCTTCATCAGGCTGTACTACTATGGATTTGATCTACGGTGATTTTCTTTAAGTGTAACTGCTTCTCACCTGCTGCTGGAGGGCATTGCCTGCTCTTGCAGCGTTCTTTACAGCGTCTGTAGAAGGGAAAACACTGCAGCATCTTCACACCCATGACAGCCGCCTGAAGAAAGAGGAGAGTAAACAGAAGAGTCATTTTGATGCACAGGGTCCCTTTTGAGAAGATAAAGCAATTCTCAGCTCCATCAATGACAAACGTTCCC
Organism: Chromis chromis; assembly: GCA_900302755.1. Lineage (NCBI taxonomy): Eukaryota > Metazoa > Chordata > Actinopteri > Pomacentridae > Chromis > Chromis chromis. Next base: position 12,463 of record OMNN01093972.1, on the reverse strand, counting down.
TTAAATATGAATTCAAGTGTATTAAGCCAACTTTCCAACACTTCATCTGCAGCTCACGGTTAAGCTGCTTTATCATTGTGACGCCAAGTCTGCTGACAGTTCCTTGTCTCCTCTCCAGGTCACAGTTTAATGGAATTATGATGCTGCACTACAGCTACATGATAGCTTAATGTAAGCTGACAGCATCAGTGAATGGCACGGCGGCCCAGCCACCAGCCACTCAGTCAGTATTTACCATCCCGCACACTGTCTAATCCTGGAAAAGGACGTCAGCACACCCCAGCAGCCAGAGGAACCATAAACACTCTTCTAAGAACCAAACAGATTACACAGAGGTGATCTGATGTAGGCATGCTAATAGGCACGCAGGTCAAAGTAGATCAAAACAGCTGTTTTACATTAGTAATGAAGCACCATTCCACCTTGACCTGTCCTACTGCAGATCTGGACCGAGACAAGACAGTCAGATTCATAATTTCCCTGAGGATTGTCTGTCTATCTGTAGCAGCGAGTGGCAAGATAAAGTAAGAGCCAGACGCCAGCGCAGGGCTGCATTTGAGAATTTAGAAACGGGGGGAAAAAGGTATTTATTTTAGTCTAATCAGGTTAAGAAATAGGTCAGGTGAAATGGAGCAGAGGGAGGTGATGGGCTCTAGTAGTTTCTCCCGTAAGTTTTATTGCAAGTTACCTGAACTTTTATAGATAACAGGTGACATTAGAAGACTCATAAAGTTTACTGAACAGTTTATAGTCCTCTTTCAAGTAAACAACGGCATGATACACTATATCAGCCACTTTTTAAGACCAAAATAGCTTTTGGGACACTTAACAAGAGGAGGAGGGTTCGCGATCTTATACAGAGGGGTTGCCTAACTCTTCATAGATGCAAAATGACCACAAAATGAGAGAAAAGGCATGCAAAAAGGGGAACAAAGAGACAGAAATGACCATATGGAAATGCAAAATTAGACGACAAAACAACCACAAGTCCTCTACTGTGGGTTATATAACATGGATAGAGAGTTTTACATGTCTGTGCCCATGACTGCAAAAAGGTGGGCTCTGAGTAGCAGTTATTTATTGATATTGTTTCATATGATTCATGTCAAGCTACCATTATTTATATAGCACAATAAAAAGAACAGACATTTACCCAAAGTGCTTTCTAATGGAAATACATAAGAATAACGTGCACATTTAGAATACTTAAGGTTGTTTATTTGGCTTTCATTTATTGCACTGAATAAAGAAATACATATATTATAATATACAAATATTTCTTTACAAGTGGCTCTCCTGCGTCTGAACCTTTAAAAGTTTCATTAAAGTGCATTAGTGCACTTTGTTTTGACTAAATCCAACCATGCCACTAGTGCTATTAATGTTCAGTTCTATAAAAACTGCACTTTCACTGTGGCTAACCCCTTCACTCAATTATTGTTTCATCACCTGAGTCTACCTCATCAGTCTGATGGGAACACCCTTGGGGTGTGATAATCCACTGAGCCCCATTGTTCACTGATCAGAGGCACAGACTTGTATGTCTGACGACAAACATCACACTTTGATTGCAATATAAAGGAGGCTTTCTCCCCCCACACTGTTTACTGCTAATTCCTCCTCTTGCATGACTCGCTGTGATAGTGTCATGGAGATGTGACAGCTCACGCATTCGCACAAAGCTGCTGCAGCACATTACAGACCAGCCTGGAGGAAGATGTGTCCACTAAGTGAAATCTCACAGCCTCCACAGTAAGAGCCATTTCCCCTCCTCTTACCATCTAATGCGCCTCCCTCCTCTGTTTCACTCAGGTGTGGCTGTGAAACCCGATCCATTCACAGACACAGTGAGTCCATTATGTTTAGGTCAATTTAGAGGTTCTGCCTGCCAGATGAGAACTCACAGTATAGCAGTCATTGTAAAGAAGAAAGAACAGGGACAGACTGACCAGGTTTTTTCCCCCCTCCTAGTTTCCCACACAAACACACACAATATTAAGGTCTTGGTCAGTGGTGAGGAATTTCGGGCACAGATCATGATTGGCTGTGGGGGTCTGGCAGCACACAGCAGGCTAGGAGCCCAGAGGAGAAAAACAACCTCAGATGTCGAACACATACGCTCACAGTACCCACACTGACCACGGAGGGGAGGAGGGAGGAAAGTAAAAGCAGTGGAGGCAAAAAACTAAATAGATAGAGGATGTGATGGGGAAGAAGAAAAGGAAGAAGAAAGAAGAAGAAGGCTTACAAAGGGGAAAGGGCGGGTACTGTGCTGAACTTGACCTCTTTTCTCTCTATGTTCTTCTCAGATTGGGGCTCCAGCCTGCAGCCAGCTGATGTTTACATGCAGCTCCTGAATAATGCGGTTTTACCCGTTCAATCAGTGGAGGCACGCTGATGGAGCTGAAAATTGCGCAATCCCTCCAGAGAGGGCTTTTGGCTCATGATTTACGCCTGTGTTGCCTTAAGTGTCGCAGGCCTTCAGAGTGCATGTTTGTGCATGTGTGCATTTACAAGGGACATTGATGTTTAATAGTTAAGCTACATAAACATGTTCCTTGAGTGCCAATTTCCCCCCCAACAAACCTCACCAGACCCCTCCATCCACACTCAGCCCCTTATCAGTTTTGCAAACAATGTTAACACAAGCTGCAAAACACAGATGCTTACAGTAGTGTGATAAAAATCTTCCCACAGGTCCACAATTCCACCCAGCTGCCCTTTTCCACTCAGTCCCTGGAGCTTCATGAAAAAAAAAGTGCATGTTCCAAGTCCTGGGTTCCTGCCCTCAACACAAAGCCTCACACAGGCCTGCCAGACTGGATGACGCACACATGCTGTGCATGTATACCTGCACAAGCGTGCGTGTCCATTAATAGCAGCATACAATCCGCTTTCATTCATATTCATCAGAGACAATGGATAAAGCAGCTTTTAAAGTGTTTCCACGGAACATCTGAGGCTCTTGCTGCTTTCTACTCCTACTTCACCACATCTCTGAGCCACATATTGTACTATGACATTCATCTGAGTGCTTGTAGTGTCTCACTATTGTATTCATTTACTTGAGGTTAAGCTGTTGGAAAATAAATAAGTGTCCTGCCTCAACCTGCCGCATATTTATATTCACCTTACAAGCAAATGAATCAATAAACTACTCAGTCTGTTTAATATATACAAAACATTGAAGGGTGTTATTCTGCAAAATCTGACATGTTATGGTCAAGGTGCAATTTGCTGATAAAATGGTCTATGGTTTAGAGACTGTGTGAAAAGTATTAGGGTGGGTTAGGGTGAACCTTATTTTTATTTAGTAAAAAATCTATATATTTTCTTACAATCCTTCTATTGACTGAGAAAATACTGTTCACAAAATATGGTGTATGATGTTTGCTAGTAGACTATCAAGAGCAAAAGAAGCAGCCAACGCCATGGCTAAGCTTTTTCACCTTGTAACTGCAGCGCACCAATCACAGTCTTCCAGGGTTTGATATGTAACAAACCTGAGGAACCAATCCTGTCAACTTGCAGGTTGGGACCTTCTGTTTCATTCTTTAGAACTGGTTTACAGCTTGAAGATGTATGGCTTAATTACACCAATATTACAACTTGGCATTGTGTAGCATGTAGGGCAGTTTCACCACAGAGCAGTATTGTAAGTGAGCTGGTGTGCTGGAGCTGCAGTAATAGTGAAAGGATGGATTATATTTAGCTATTCTGAGGAAGAGGAAGAAACAGGTTTAAATAGAGGGCAGCGGTGGCGCAACAGGTTAAGCCCTTGACTACTGATCATAAGGTTAAGGGATCGAACCCCCACTGTGGCCACTGTTGGGCCCTTGAGCAAGGCCCTTAACCCCTGACTGCTCCCCGGGTGCTGCACCGTGGCAGCCCACTGCTCCTAGTTAAGGTTAACTTTGAATAGGATGAATGCAGAGAAGGATGGAACCCAAGGGGATCAATAAAGGTTAGATTATTATTATTATTATTATTAAATAGAAATTAGTTTTTAGGGGTTTAATCAAAGCTTCGAAAGAGACTGTAATAAAATCTAAATGCAGATGCAAGTAGGGTGCATTTTTATAGAGTAAGTCATCTTTTTGATTTAACCAATTAAGTTTTAACTATACTGAAAACAAAGGTTGAAGTAAATTTAGGATTAATACCTTCTTCAGCCAAAATGATTTTTATAATATCCTCCACTTCTTTTAAACCTCTAATACTTTACATACAGCCCCTTACTTGTGACTTTTACACTAGAACACCACTACTTTTAAAGAGCAATACCTTTTTATTGAACTATTTGTTACCTTCATGTTTTGTAAAATAGAATATACCTTTGCACAATATTTAATCATCTTTAATGCCCCAACTTGGAACCTTTAAGGTATTTAACGCATCATGTACTTCCTCTGGTACAGATTAGAAGAGCGTGGCGCGCTCGTGCGTGAGGCCCGTGTGCACGCGCAGGTGGAAGGTTGAATGAAAAGCTGTGCCAGACAGGCTAATCTGAGCTTTCATCCAAAGCACTAGGCATCACTTATCTCACTGTCTGCAAGAATAAACTGTCCAAGACAAGCTTGTGTTTACATGCTGACCTGACAGGAACAAGTGAAGAGCCAGAAGATGACCTAATAGGAGCCTGAACATTCTTAGGAATCCTGATCCCTGATGACAATTAAACTGGAAGGCGGTTAATGAGAATAATGGGTGACTTATTCAGGCGTGAACAATAAAGTTTGACAAGCACTTTTCAGCAACAGTAGCTCAGTACAAGTCTTCAGCATTACCAGACAGTGTTATTTATAATCAGGAGCCCTCCCACTGACACACCTCCAAATCCAAATCCAAAAAAACAACCTCACACTTCAGCAGTTTGATAAGAGAAGCTGACATATTAACTTTTATATGCCACCACCATCCAAACCTGTATTTTGCCTTGATAAAGCATTTAGAACTCCACTCCAGAAAGATGCAATCTTACAAACAACCTTGCAATCATGGTAGAATTCGGTTACCCACCTGGTGAAATGGACTTGTGTAGGCAAGGAAAGTGGATATTTGTTGATATGTTTCCAGCTGAAATGCCTTTATTCACTCCTCATCTGCGTTTCTTGTCTCTTCCCTCATTAGAATGTGGTTCAGTGTGCGTCCTCGGAGCGCAGCGCGTCCTCAAACCTGCGTCCTGGCGCGTCCTTATTGGCAGTATGGGAGGGTTTCTGTGGCGCGGAGTGCCTGAACTTTAAATAGCTAATCCCCAGAGCGTGGTGAGTGGACACGCCTGCTTTCTCTCCCTCCCCTCTGTCTCCTCTCTCTCTCTCTCTCTGTCCCTCCCGTATGCCCTCCCCGCGCTCAGTGGCACGCATCCCACGTAGAGCTGCTCACTTCCTCCTGCAGGCTCCGCTCTGTTTTGCCTGCATCTGTGTATAGTGGGAAAACAAAACTGAAGTAGCTGTTTGTGATGCAAAAATGATGAAAGATGGAGTCACAATGAGTAAATGAAGGAGATTGACCTCTGGAACTATGATGGACATATAAGTGATTGAGTTTGCCTTATCCTGCCACTGATCTATGAAGGAACTTTTATCTTTTGTCTTGTTGGTCTTTAGAGAGATCAGAGGTCAGTGTTATCTGTGAGACTTCACCATTTCTTTTCTGTCTTCTCTTCTCATCTGTTTTGGTTTTGCTGCCATACTTCCCGAATGAAAGATCCTATATAGTTTATTATCATAATAATAATTATAATCTAACCTTTACTGATCCCCTTGGGTCCCTTCCTTCTCTGCATTCATCCTATTCAAAGTTAACCTTAACTATACATACTAGGAGCAGTGGGCTGCCACGGTGCAGCACCCAGGGAGCAGTCAGGGGTTAAGGGCCTTGCTCAAGGGCCCACAGTGGTGGTGACTGGGACAAGTGGTCGCTCTCACTTTCCCACCTCAACCTCTTGCCAGTCCAGGGACTCAAACCGGAGACTCACCGGTTACAAGTTTGCTTCATAAACCACCAGGCTACCACTGCCCCCACTTGCTTATCCAGATCTATGCACAAAAATGACAGAAACACACTTTTCTCAAAGGAAATGTTCCATGAAGAAGAGAAGATAAAAGTGAATTTTGCACCTAAATGGTATAAAAGCAAAGGGAAGAAGGTTGGGATGTTGAAGATGGAGTCTGCGATTCTGGAGAAAGCTTCTGGTTTTTGATATTCAGCATATTTAGATAGCTGGCATGTACAAGATTGATGCTCTGTTTGGTCTGCATGTGTCATGAAGTCATTCTGTAGCACACAATAGTCTGGCTGCACTTCATTATCAGTCTCCTATAGAGGGAAAAAACACTCTGGCTTGTTTGTATTTCTTTAAACCAATTACAATCATCTTGAGCAGTGCTAAGCAAAGGATGCAGCTTCCAGGTTCTCCCTCAAAATAATGAATTGTTTTGTTAGAACATTTGCATTCAGGGAGACAAGCATTGTTATTAAAATCCATGAGGCAAAAACAGCAGCACAATCCAAATCTTCTGCAGAATGTTCACTGTGGTAGGTTGCTGCCTGTTGGTGGTGGTTGTTGTTGTTGACCATAGCGAAGAAAGCAGTAACATGGATAGCAAAAGACGAAGACGCATGACATGAGCAGCCAATGGCAACGGCAAGTTAAACTATGAAGAATGAGATGAATAACATCATCTCTTGTGGCAAAGAGCCTGGTTATCTCCCTTGGACTGGCAAGAGGTTGAGGTGGGAAAGTGAGAGCGACCGCTTGTCCCAGTCACCACCACTGTGGGCCCTTGAGCAAGGCCCTTAACCCCTGACTGCTTCCCGGGTGCTGCACCGTGGCAGCCCACTGCTCCTAGTATGTATAGTTAAGGTTAACTTTGAATAGGATGAATGCAGAGAAGGAAGGAACCCAAGGAGATCAATAAAGGTTAGATTATTGCAAATGTGCACACAGACAGCTGCAGACACCACAGACACGAAGTTGTTTTTATTAGACTACTTTGTAGTGTAATTAGAGTCTGTGCAAAGGATGCTCTCAATACATCAGTATCTATATATTCCACGTGTGTGTATACCATAAATTGAATGAAAATGGCCAATATTGGTTTTCCGGCGCACAAGCAGTTGGTGCCCTTGACACCTAGTGGCTGTCCGGACATGGTTATAAGAAACTGGAAGGTATGTGAACATCCTCTGATGATGAAATTTGGGTCACTCAGATCTCATCAGTGCATAAAGTATAACACTAACACAACATATCAAAACTGTTCACACAGAAGGTGTCACGAGAAATGCACTTTAATATTGTCACATTTCAACAGGGGCTGCACAGTGGCTCGGTTGTTAGCACCGTCACCTCACAGCTAGAAGATCCCTGGTTTATGTCCCATTTAAGACGCCTGGGATCTTTCTGTGTGGAGTTTGCAGCGTGGGTTTTCACCAGGTTCTCCAGCTTCCTCCCACAGTTTTATTGATTTTATTTAATTTATTTTTGATGATTCTAAATTGTCTGTAGGTGTGAATGAGAGTGTGCTTGGTTGTCTGTCTCTATGTGTGGCCCTGTGATAGACTGGTGACCTGTCTAGGGTGTCCTCTGCCTTCGCCCGAGTTGGCAGGGATAGACTCCAGCCCCCCTGCAACCCTACAGAGGATTAAGCGGTGTATAGATAATGGATGGACATTTCAACAGATGAAAATGGAGAGTTCAGCTACATCCAGCACTACTTTTAGGTGCATACCACCACCTACCACACTAGAGTATGTAGAGTAGGATCCAATAATTGGTCCACCATCTGTGCATTTAGATTGCTGACGTCATGCCACATGAGATACAAGGTGTCAGTTTTGATTGGCTATTCACCTTCAAGGAGCATTGAAATTCAACCCTCCAAAGAGGATGAACCATAGATTTTGACCTTACAATGGGAACAGTCTCGTTGGCTGCAGTAGTTCTTATCAAATACATGCTTTTCGTGTTTGCAGGTCAATAAGCGGACAGAAGACATGCATGTGGTTCTGTTCATACTATAGTAGGTCCAATCATTCATTTCATTTCAACTCTGTTACTGTGAATTACAAAGGTGTGGATGGCTGAGAATGTTCTTGTACATTCACTCCTCATACCAAACATTTGCTTTAAGTTTGTTCTCCTGGCCCGTGGACAGTTGGCACGCTAGTAGTGCGGACAGTGACATAACTAAAAATGTGAATATGAATCAGCAAAGCACTTAAGGTTCATAGTATATATTTTGTCTATACAAATGCACCTACCCAATCAGATCTGAATCAACACTAACATGTAATGACTTGTCTTGTGGCAAGCCTGTGCAATGTGTTGTGGTCATAGTGAAAGAAATACAAAGTAAGAACGAGCATAGGCATAACCTTCTTGGTAAATGGTGCTTTCTAGGAATAAAGGTGTGGCCAGATGTTGCCTCTTGAGTCATACAGAGCTGGTTGCAGCCAGCTCAGATTGTTTCCACCAAACTGCCTCAATCAGCATTTTGTAGCTGGACCCAAAATCCTTAATTTATAGTGATACAAAAAGTACATGTGTATTGTCTTGTCTAAAGGAAAGAAAATACATTATATTACAATATGCATTTGTAGACAGTTTGGCAGATACAGCTAGGTGGACAGAAAAGAACTTGGCTCTCATGGGCCTGTTTGATGGTTTTATTGCTGTTTAGCTTCCTGGCCTGAATTTAAGGCTTATTGAGGGCATTTCACTGGTTGCAGGGATTTGGTCTGGTGGAAATTTACCCAGATGAGTTCTCAGACTGACTCTGAGCCTGCTGCTCAGAAATCACCCAGGAAACAGTCTGTGTAACAGCAGGCACACTTCTAAATCTGCTCCTGTGCTGTGAACTGGAACAGGGACCTGTGGAAATGAATGTCAGCTTTGTTCAATACAATGAAAGATACATGTAGATGAATATGTACATGTGGTAATCAGATCAGGTTAACTGCAGCTTGGACAGATTGTGTCTGTGGTTTGTTTTAGGTTTACAGGCCACAAGCATCTGAATAACAAAGGCTTTTTCTAATTGAAAACCACCCAGGTACATCGAATATGATTTTGTTCTCTTCATACGCTATTAGTGATTATTATTACCCCCAGTCTTATTATTATATTTCTGTTCCAAAATCTGTGTCAACACTCCTCCATTAAGTTTACTGCTCCATATCTTCATGGTGTGGAAATGGTTAAAGTTTGTCACATTACGCTTTTTGATTGTGTTGAGTTTCAGTTAGCGCAAGTGGAAAAGATCTAATTAAGAAGTGATTTTAATTCTAAGTCCTACATGTGCGTTGCACAATAGTGAGCCAGATCTGTTCTTTGGACTGACAGATGCACTGTGGCAGCTTCGACATCTCAGTCATCTGTGTGCTACTGACATGGTACTCCACTGCATGTGCTCAGTCACACTAACAGATCTACACCTGTGGATGTGGGTGAAGGACAGACATGCTTTGGCAGGACACTGTCTCTAATTTTACTGTTCTGTTTGGATGATTAACAGCCAACTTGGTGCAGAGTTATAGTTGTGAATCAAACATGCCAGACATATTTGTGGCATTAAATGGGATTTGTTTCGATTTGAAGGTCTAACTTAAATGTTCACTTCATTAACAGAAAACTGTGAAGTATCTCTTTTCTTACTTGTTCAACAGATTTCCAACTCGCATTGAGGTTCTTGTCATGCCGAGCGTCAAGTGATCCCCCTGCAATGTCACCTCAGTGTGCTCACACACTCATTCCTCTCCTTGTAAGGTGGCAAGTGTCCTTGCCAGTTTGCTATGATTATGAACAGCGTAGCTTCCTGCGAGTCCACGAGGAGGTTCAGATATCAGGAACCAAACCACTCCCACTGTCCCACTAGCCTCAAGTGGCTTTGTGATATCAGACACTGTCAGCTGAGGGACAAACTTAATGGTGAGTGGAAACTGGCATTGTCATTATACTTACATCACCCTAGTGCCACTGTTCCACTGGCTGACAGACAGGAATACTTACATAAAAGAGAGAAGTTCAAATTCAAATCACGGAGTGAAAGCGTAAGTATCCCATTCACAATCTAAATATAAGGTTAAAAAAAGGCAGAACTATGGATGTACATCTGGAAGGTGGAAAAAAACATATAATTTGCTGCTTAAACAAGGACACTTAACCTGAAACTGCATTATGCATAGGGGGAAAGGACTAACTAGGGTTGGTGTGACAATGTGGAAAGTATTTGGATATAGTTTTTGTCAAGAGTCTGAATCTTGCTTTTAATGGTCTTTAATCAGGCTTCATTTGATTTGAAAAAAGTCTAATCAAATGCAATGAAGTTTCAGAGCAAGAGGGTATTCAGATTAAGTTCCAAAACCTCCAAATTCTATCAATTGTAATCGGTAGTGTAGTTACATATTTGTGGTTGCAACATGGCATAGTTGCATGGCCAGTAGTTTCAATCTCTGCAGATGTTCATCACAGTTTAAAGCAGGAGAAAATATATTTGTTTGACCTTTTTATACACTACATGAATTAGGAAAGTGTCTTTATTGGTGACATGTGCCAGTGTGTCTTGGTGCAAGAAACTGAACCCAAAGTTTCCCCTGATGGCACATAAGCACCTTCCATGGCATCTCTGTCACTATGGGTGTAAAACGCTTTGTAGAACTTTGCTACAGTTGAAAAAAGTGCAGGTTACAGACCATTTATAGTGATGTCTTCTATTTTTGCATATTTCTCACACTTCAATGTTCCAGATCTCCAAACTAATATTTATATTTATTGAATATTAGACCGAGATAACCCACAAAACACAAAATGCAGTTTTTAAATGATGATTTATTAAAGATTTACTGAAAACCTATATGAGCCCTGTGAAAAAGTAAACCTAATAACTGGTTGGTCCCTTGGCAGCAACAACTGCAGTTAAATGTTTGTTACAGCTTGTGATCAGTCTTTTACATCTCCATGGAGGAATGTTGGTCCACTCTTCTCTGCAGAATAGTTTTAATTCAGTCACATTAGATGGTTTTCCATCATGAACTACCCTTTTAAGGTCTTGCCACAGCATCTCAATAGGATTCAAGTCCAGACTTTGACTTGGCCACTCCAAAACCTTCATTTAGTTCTTTTTGAGCCACTCAGAGGTGGATATGGTTGTGTGCTTTGGGTCATTGTCTTGCTGCATAAAGCGTTAGTGTTGAGCTTTAGGTCATGAACTGATGGTGGAGATTCTCCAGGAGGATTTTCTGATAGAGAGCAGAATTCATGGCTCCATCAGCTATGACAAGTCATCCAGGTCCTGTGGAAGCAAAGCAGCCCCAAACTATCACACTACCACCACCATGTTTCACTGTTGGTATGATTTTCTTCTTGTAGAATGCAGTATTAGTTTTATACCAGATGTAACAGACCCATGTCTTCCAAAAAGTTCCATCTTTGACTCATCCACAACAACCAGAGGTCTTGGGGCTCATTTAGATATTTTTTTGCAAATGCCGGACGGACCTTTATGTTTTTGGTCAGTAGTGGTTTGGGCTTTGCAACTCTCCCATGATGCCATTTTCTCCCAGTGTCTTCCTTATTGTGGAATCATGTAGACGGACCTTAACTGAGGCCAATGAGGCCTGGAGATCTTTTGATGTCCATCTGGGTTCTTTTGTGACCTCCTGGATTAGATATTGACTCTTGGAGAAATGTTGGTTGTTGGTCCTCCTGGGAAGGTTCACCACTGTTCCATGTTTCTCCATTGAGGATAATGTCTCTCACTGTGGTTCTCTGGAGTCCCAGAGCCTTAGCAATGGCTTTGTAACCCTCCAGACTGATGAATGTCAATGACTTTGTTTCGCATCTGTTCTTGAATCTCTTGGAACGTGGCATCATGTGCTGCTTTTTGAGACCCTTTAGCCAATTGCCAAATTAATTTGGTCATTTGGTAGACTGGCAGCTATTGCAATTACTTGTTCACATAGGGCAAGGTGGGTGTGGACAACATTTTTCTTTCAATAAATTAAATCACCATTTAAACTGCATTTTGTCTTTTCTTGGCTTACCTTATAACAAAATTAGTTTGATGATCTAAAATATTTAAATGTGACAGCCACATTATAGCAGCCACACAATTCCTCATAAACTGAATGATTGAATACATGTTTTATATAAAGGGCAGGGAGTTTGATTCCTCATTCAGGTCTCTTTATACCTTTGCATCAGGTTTAAACATCCAAACAGATTTCTCTTTGGAAAAACATAGTTCTGGTTTAGTATTTAGTATTGTTTTTTGTATGTATGTGTGTTTGTGGTTTAAATAACTGACTTTAAAGGCTGGATATGTCTATGTATCAGTGTGCAAAGAGAGAATGTTGTCTTTACAGACTGCTTCATTTTAATAGTTTTTACAGCTAAAAAGGTACGAATCTCCAATATTTAAAAAGAAAAAGCCAAGATTTGAGAAATGCATTAATGTATATA
>OMNN01093969.1:0-14556 GCA_900302755.1 Chromis chromis | reverse complement strand
ATGAGTTATCACAGACAGATTTTTTTCCTCAAAAAGCAGAGGCAACTTAATCAGAGAACATCCATGTAAGTTCACCGGTGTTAACGTTAGCCTAACGGGGATTCCAGCTCTTTTAATTAGGATTCTAAATGTCAGATGTTATGGATTTGTTACAAAGCAAACAAGGTCAGCAGCTAATTAAAATCTACTTACTTCTCAGATGATGAAGGCAATAAATGCTTTTTTAATAGCCTCTCTTGCTGCATGATACTGGGGTGAATGTCATGAGGCATTTATTTATTTATTTAAATCCTGTAGTATGCAGGCGTCTGACCGTACATGTTTGGTAGTAAAGTTGAAGGAGAGAAGAAATATTTTCACCTTACAAAGAGCTGAATTTAGCTGAAACATTACCATATAGAAGTCCCATATGCTCAAAATGCATTTTTATCTTGTTTTGTGGTTGGTGTAACCTTCAAACTAAGATATGAAGATGATTACATGGGCCACTCCTCAAAACTAGATAGACTCCCAGCTTTACAATTTACATTGCATTTGCTTTCTAAAGCTGCTTCTGCTAACTCTAAAATGTCTCAGCCACGAGCAAAACTCAACAAATGTTCTGCTGTTGGCTGCAAGAGTGAACATAAGAGTCTTCATGCACTCCCACCGTCAAGATACAGTGGATTACTTTATTCTTTATGGCAATATCACCGCAATAGTAAAACCCTTAGTGTTAGCTTGTTGGGCAGCTAATGTGGCTAATATTAGCATTTGCTTTGGTGGTCTGCCCACAGCTCAGAGTTCTGTGGCAACTGTAACACTGAGGGACATGGGCACCCCGATAGCCTAACGGTTATGTCGTGTGACCCAAGTGCAGAGGCGTAGCGGCTGTGCCGGGTTCGAGTCCGTCCTCGGCCATTTACCGCATGTCCTTCCCCACTCTCTCCCGTTTCTGACTCTATCCACTGTCCTATCCAATAAAGGCATAAAAGGCCAAAAATAAATCTTTAAAATAAAAAAAACACTGAGGGACATTCAGAGATGGTGGAAACTGTAGTTTAAAACCACTAATCAAGAACTGAGTGGGTTACTGCGTTTTCATGTCATTATGATTCAGTTCAACCTAAACTCAGCTGCTGTTTACATCTGTTAACTTCTCTCCTACTCTCTGCTCACGTAAACTGCATTTTAATACAGCTGGAATCCCAATAAAACTGTTCTCATTTACATATTTTCAGTTTCTGTTTCTGTCAGACAGCAGAACAAGTACGATATAGTGACTGAAACACAGCCCTTTTAATCTACATGGTAACCAGCTCTGCAGCTAACATACTGATTTTATAACCGCAACTTTGTCTAAAAAAAACTCACCAAACACAAGTCAAAAACAGCAAACTGATGGGTCAGAGAGAAAGTTAGGAGCAATAGAAAGTCCTAGTCTTCCAGTGTCAGCAGCCATGCGTTTAACTGTTTTGCTTTGCGCTATCAATCACAGATGCAGAGAGAGTTTTTTTACTGAAGGGGGCCGGGACAGCAGCAGCTCATTGTTTTTCAGAGCAAAACAACCCATTTAGAAAAGCCCTAAAACCAGGGGTTATACAGTCATACAGTCAGGTAGAATGAACCGTTATTGCAGTTTTTTCAGTTACAAACTTAAAGACGCACTGTTGTTTTGCTGAAAAGGGTACAATATGCAACCTTTAAACATTTTAATGGACTTTGGCTTCAGTCTCCCACACTAGCTTCTCCTTGGTTTGTTTACATGACAAGGATATCAGTCATGAGGGGAGATTATGACTGAAGAGGTCTGAATCGTCCAATTTCCTTCATCTGACGCAGCAGATTTCTCTTACCACCAACCGCATCTTCCTCCCTCAGCTCACCATACATGCCTCCACCAATCCCCACTCACCATCACTTCCTCCATGTCATCAACATACATCAATGCGGTGTCAGGTGCTTTCTCCAAGCTCCCTCAATAATTCAAAAGGACCATTCAGAGGGTTTTTTTCTGAGCTGTCATCCTTTTTCACAGCTGTATCCGACCACAGCCTCTGCTCATATTGTGGCCTGTGTACACGAACCAGTTTGTTTGCTCAGTTGACTCGTTTTCCAGCCAATTAAAGATGGAGGAAGTGGGTTGACACAGGAGAAACAAGCTGTTTCCCAGCGTGGAGCCGAGAAGCTGGTAGAGCCGAATAGCCCCCTTTTCCTGCTTACGCCGGAGTTTTGCATATCACATTTTGTGGAAAACTTGTCAGCAGATAAGGCGTGTGGCCTCCTGCGCTAGCGTGATGTTTGTTTACCACATGTTGAGGATGAGCAAACGTTAATGAATAATCCATGACCATGTTGCGTAACGGAAGCATCTTAATTGATGAGCTTGCAACTTAACATTCATACATTCAGCATGTGGTAAAAGGTGTTTAGTATCTCTGTGCCTTAAATGTCCCATATGGTGAAAATGAATTTTTAATGTGCTTTGTATGTATTATAAATCTTTGAGATATAAAATACAGGCTGTGAAAATATGAAGATGCTTACTACAGCCAGTCCTCTAATCAAGCAGGGACAAGCAGTTTCAAAATTTAATTATTTAAAATAACCAATTGAGTTAAACCAATGAGTTAAAAGCAACATTTGTGTTCTGAATTCAGTGACATTTCCATGTAAAATGACGCTCAGAGAGAAAGTTCGAGGCAATAGAAAGTCCTAGTCATACACACTCATTCACGTCTGTGTCAGCTGCCGTGTGGTCAACTGTTTAGCTCTGTACTGTCAATCACAGATACAGAGAGAGTCTTCTTCCTGAAGAGGGCGGGGACAGGAACAGCTCATCTGCATTTTAAAGCTACAGACACTGAAACAACCCATTTAGAACAGGACTGAAACCAGGAGTTCTACAGTCATGGTGAAATTAACCATCTTTGCAGTGTTTGAAATAAAAAAGGGTTACCACTCGTCCAATCAGTGTCTGGCCGTTTGTTTTTTAAAGATCTTTTTTTGCGTGCTGCAGTGTAGATTTCACCTTTGCCATTATGAGTGTATGTTGTCTTCACATACTCTCGCTGCTACTCTTTGTTGTCATATATTTACGCTGTATTTCGTCAGAAATAGCCACATCCTTTATCTCCTTATCTTTTTTAATGCTCTTCTCATTGTATTGATCTTATTGTGCATGAGTAGAAATGGTGCCTCAATTAGTGATAGTGCTATTTTCCATTATAACAATGTGAGCTGCTTTTACGTCTGATTTGTTTCACTTCCAATTGCCTTTTAATGAAGCACTAACAGCTAACCCTTGTAACAGATGTCTGCTCCCCGTCACAAATGCACTATATTGTATGTGTGTAAACTTTGCAATAAAAAACTTTTCTCCTTCCCTCTCAGCCTTTTAGACGCACTCACAAACAAATGCTACCCGCTGCAACGTTGTAATTAGCATAGAAATCAAATCAGAGGCAATCCCAGATAGTAGAATGTGTTTGCTTGTGTTAACTAGATTTACGCTGCACAGTTTTCTCTCCACCTGGCTCGGGTAAACAACAACTCTGCTATTCATCAGTGACGCTTTGCCTCTATTGTCTTTATTAAGTTTACCCCTCCCTTGTGTACAGCCATTAGACATCTCACAATGAAGAGGTTATATTACCTGCTCCGCTTAATGGGATAAAGTTCCTCGCAAATTTAGGAAAACTTTGTAAAGTGGTGCACTTTTTATGCTGCTCCAGCATAAAGGAGTATCCAGATTTTAGGTGTTGCTTCTAATCATCCTCAGATTTCTCTCTGAAATAGCTGGAAAATATGGATCAACCTCGAATTCCAAGTCTGCTCATCAACGCGATGACTGTTTTCTCCTCAGGCGACCATGAATGCCAGACCTCAGAGGATCCTGGACTCGGGATCGCTCACGCAGTCGGCCCCGGCCAGCCCCACCAGCAAGGGCACGCACATTCACCAGGCAGGGTGAGGACGGATCTCTCACGCACACCAACACCATCATACACAGAAAACTCATTACAGTAAAGCCCCCAAAGCATATGCATCATGTATACAGCCCACTTAGCCTTCCTGTTAGCAAACAAAGGATGCATCATGTCTGGCAGGGTAAGTGCATTGTGGCAAAGCGTCCCTTCTCACTAAATATTGTATAATAACTGCATGGATTAAAGCAAATTTAAATCATTGATTAAAAACCACTAAAAATATACTATACTAGAAAAGCACTTGGAGAGCGCAGACCTCCGCCAAGTAGCTCATTTCCACCTTTGAATCCTTCAAAAAATTCCTGGATCCAGATAGTAATCCAGAACATCACCAATCATCTGTTCCTTGTCCCATTATCAACATCTCTGAAAATGTCATTAAATTCCGTTCATGACTTTTCAAGTTATCTTGCTAACAAACAAACAGACAAACGCCGGCAAAAAACATAACCTCCGCTTGGCGGAGGTAATTAAAATACATATTTAGGAGTTTTTTTTTCCTGTCTTCACACTCTGATCCCCAAGCAGTTTCTGAGAATTTTGTCACATTTATACTCACTGTGGGCTCTTTTTTTTACTACAATATAAAGTCCTGCTCCTCTATGGAAACAGAACAACCATGACTAGAAGTAGAGAGAACTAAAAAATGTCTTCTCTGTAGTATGACACAGTTATAATA
The DNA here is from genome assembly GCA_900302755.1 of Chromis chromis. Taxonomy (NCBI): domain Eukaryota; kingdom Metazoa; phylum Chordata; class Actinopteri; family Pomacentridae; genus Chromis; species Chromis chromis. The sequence continues at coordinate 9,909 of OMNN01093969.1, read as the reverse complement.
CCATATATCATAACATAAGAAAAAATGAAAGTTGAATTTCTTTGATCATTTATTTTACAAAAATTGGAGAAAAATTAACATGTACAATAGTTTTCCAAGTGCTGACAGGCGTTACCAATACTGGACAAATTGCTCTACATAGTATAGATATTTTACTGCTTACATTTTGAATTTGTTTTTATACTTTTCTTCTATCTGCACTATGTAAACACAGCCTGCAGTTCAGCCAAAAACTTGATTTTTTATCATGTGATGGTTTGTCAGAACTGGTGAAGGGATGGGTGGAGATAGAGGCGGGGCTAATCTACATATTCAAAGAAGGTGTAGAGTTAGGTCTAAGCCAATTTAAGACATGAAGGGATTATTTTCATGGAAAGAAACTTCTAAATATGTAACTTTGATACACAGGAATTAAAATTGTATGGGTTTAATCAATGACTAGAGGAGGACTTTAAGGCAGAAGGTGAATAATTTACACATTTATTTATAGCCTCTGTGTGTCCAACACTTTTCAGTCAGGTTGGTTAAAATGATTTTCTCTGTATTTTATAGGAGGTTTTCTATACATAAGGAGCCAATGTGAGACTGTCAATGTACAAATGTCTAGTCCTCGAATAGAACAGAACAGAATAGAATTCCTTTTATTGGCATTGCGAATTTTGCACCAGAATTAATTAATAATTGTTCAGTGCATTATAAATGAATAAATAAATAAATAAATATGGATGTTCTATAAATTATATTAATAAATGTATGTTGTGTTACAGCCTTAACTCTTTAAAACATAATTTTTAGTGAAAAGCGCTATTTTTTTTAGTTATTTCATTTCACATTCATCATTTTACATAGAGTCAGTATTGCTGCAAGTACATTCCCATAGCATTATGCACTAAATCTAAAACAGACCATCCTGCTATACACTGACAACCATTTTACAGCCTGGCTTATTCAGAAATTTCTTTTGGTCACATTTTGCTAAATTATTTACAGAGAAAAGTGTTGTTTTAATATGATACAGCTTCTGTAGAGGCCCATCCTCACCTAACCCTCTGTTCCTGCAGCGGTTCTCCACCGATGCCCAGCACCAGCAGCTCCAGTCTGACCAACGATGTTCCCAAACCCCCCACCAGAGAGCAGCCGGCCACCCGGCCTCCGTACACCCCCACGCTGGGAGGACAGGCGCCCCACTCGCACCAGTTCCCCCGAACCCGTAAGATGTTCGACAAGGGGCCAGAGCAGGTAGAGGAACCTTAATGAAGCATTAACCAGCAAATACAGTGTTTTTCCTCAAGTTTAACCCTTTAGCCCAGCTGGCAGGGAATATTCCTGCTACACTGGATAACATTACCTGCAAGTTCCTGCAAGAACTTTTTAAGTATATTTTAATTTCCAATAATGTTCCTAGAAAGGTAATATAAGGTTTTAATGTCAATTCAGGAACATAGAGGAGTCTCCATGAAGACACAGGAGGAACATTCTCAAACCAACATTCCTGTAATGTGGTTCTGACTGCAATGTTCTGAGAATGTTCTGCGGATGTTGTTGCGTAAACACAAATAGAATCTATAAAACGTTCCCATGGTGTTCCACAATGTTATATGATAACAAAGGACGAATGTTCTGAGTGCAGCATTCAGTTTCAAGGGCATATTTTTAGAAATCTTAAGTTATTCCACCTTTTAGAAGAACATTCTGGGAACTAAAGGAAAACTTCCTGCTGAAAACATTAGTAGAACTTTTTTGTACACAATAATTCTGGCTGGGAACTCACTGATAGTATTTTGTGTGTTTTTGTGTTCAGGCAGCTGAAGACGGCGATGAACCAGGCGGCCACAGGAACTACATCAGTGCGGCTCTGCAGACGGGACTCTGTGATTGGAGCGCCAAGTACTTCGCTCAGCCCGTAATGAAGGTCAGTGTTTCCCTTCTCTTTTCTATCCTTTTTTTCCTTTTATTGATATCCCTCCTTCATACAGTTTACTTTTTCTTTTTTTTTTAAATGTATTTTTTGGGGGAGAGTTTTTCCATTTTCAGAGACAGAGTGAAAGTGGGAGTAGAGAGGAGAGTGACATGCAGCAAATGGTCTTGAGCCGGACTCGAACTCATGACCGCTGCTAAGGGACTGAGCCCATGTGGTATCGCCTTAACTCAATGAGCTAAACAGCGGCCCGAGTTTTGGTGAGTTTTAAATTGAGATATGCAGAATAAAGTGGTTTTGATCAAATATCATTATTTCAAGCTTATGTTTTTTTTGGTTGTTTTTTTTAGTTTCTGGCTCTGATAAGTTGAGCAATTTTGTTGATTTTCTTAGAGGGTTGAGTTAAATTGTGGGCATTTATGATTCTCTATTCCCTTTATTGGCCTTTATTATTCTAAAGCCCTTTTTTATTTGGTTAAAATTCTTCCTGGGTGCCCCGATAGCTTAACGGTTATGTCGCGTGACCCAAGTGCTAAGGCATAGCAGCTGTCCCGGGTTCCATTCCAACCTCGGGCATTTACCGCATGTCCTTCCCCACTCTCTCCCGTTTCCGACTGTATCCACTGTCCTATCTAATAAAGGCATAAAAGGCCAAAAATAATCTTTAAAAAAATTTCCTGAATGTCCTACAGAGCATATTAAAAAATTATTAAATAATCTTTGTTTTTCTGTCATATCATGTGTATCTTTAATTATTTAGTTTAGTTGTTTAAGCAGAAGACCTTACCATCTCTCCCCTCACACACGTTTTTATTGTTATTTACGTAATTTGTCCATTCTTTATTTGTTATAATGGCCTTTAACGCACCTAGTTGTTGCCTCTTCCGTGTCTTAACTCTCCTGGTGCTGTTTGTTCCTGCAGGGTGGCTGAGAAGGAGCCCATCAACAAGATGTCCCTCCATAACCTGGGCACCGTGTTCGGCCCGACTCTGCTCAGACCCTCAGAGTCAGAGAGCACGAAGGGCCAGCACATCACCTCGGCCTCCGACATCTGGTCACATGACGTCATGGCACAGGTACAGACACACATTCACTGAAGTTTTTCTTGCCCTTTTGAATGGTGAATACAAATCTAGCCATTTAAAATAAAACCTCCCTGGATGTCTGAGATGCAAACTACCTTCTGCGAACAGTCTCATTCTTAGACACCGAGCAGGACTCCCTCGGTGAGCGTACAGTAAGTAATAGATCGGTGCCTACATGCGTGTCTCCTCGGTCGCTGCACTCGTTTTCCGGATGAGTTTTACTCCCACGTCGCCAAGTGACCCATGTCACTGCGGTCTATTCTCCCAGCTGTATTTAGGCTGCAGGCCATCCATTCGTCTCTGCTGAGAGATGAGTTTCCTGCACAAATGTCTTTTTCTTGGCAGAATAAACAACATCCAGAGTAAATCATCATAAAGGGGGCAGCGTGCACATGCAGGAGGTCGCATATGTCCATTACACTGAGGATGAGTGTTTGTATTCAGGCTTATTTTAGTTCTAAATGTTTGTTGCATTAAGTATACAAAATGTTCAACCTCAAAGGAAGATGCTCTCGCTGCCTTGTCCTGAATTTACCCTCATGTCCGTGAATGACTTCTCCCTCATCTTTAGAAGAGAAACTCATGAAGCAGTTATATCTTAGTCCTCTGAATCACAAAGTTCTACAATTTCATTTAGCAGACGCTTTTATCCAAAGCGACATACATAGGTAGGAAGGCAGGGCAGCATTAAGGACCTTGTCTAAGGGTCCTCACTGGATACCTGCACCCTGACCGGGATTTGAACCATCGATCTTAGTCACTGAGCTATCCTGCTGCCAAACTTCTAACTGGTTTTCTCTTGAGCTGCTGGCAGCAATTACATTTTCCACACATATGCCTTTCTGATGAAACTCATTAAAGGAGAGATTAAGAGAAATACGAGGAGCAGAGTGAGGAGAACATTAGACTGGTTCACCTGTTTTAATAGAGCTAATTTTCCAGTCTTACAGCTCAGGAAATCGAGAGGTGATTTACCACATTAGTTACTTCTAGATCCTCCTGTGTAAGTGTTTTTATATCGATGCTAAGCTGCAGCCTCTGAGAAATGAACAAAGAGAAAATACAGTTACAGACTTAATAGAGCAAAATGCTGATCAAAGCTGTCCGCTCATGAGCCAGACCTGCTTAAATATTAACAAAAAACATTTAGTTCTTCACTAAATCTGCTGGAATATCCATAATTATCATTTCAAATTCGCCCCAAAAGACAGACTCGGTTTTAAACTGCACTGTGGTGGTTTTAATGAGGAGGAAAAAGGCATGGTAAGATAATGCTGCCTCATTCTCATCATGGAGTTACTAAGTAATGAGGAATCAGGTCTAAGAGGCCTAAGATGTAAAACTATGTAAACATTCATATGCTGCTCAGACACAACATGAAAGTGAATAACATTAATTATGTTGTTGCTGTGACACTTCAGTGAGTGGGATATATGAGGCAGCACAGAACAGTCAGGAAACAGGAAAAACAGAAGACAGTTGTTTAGAATAGATAAACTTTATTGTCTGCCCCAAACAGTGACAGAAATTCTCCTTTGACAAGGTTCAAACGATAAAATAGAACACATATCACACACTTAACACACAGGCTCACATAGTACAGATGACGAAGTGAAATGTTAAAAAGAAACAGCAGCCAATATATGCCAAAAAAGCCAAATATACTGTTCAGTGTCTTATTAAGACAGGAAAAATGGAACTGTGATGTTTAGACCAGTCACATTAGCAGGGTGGTGGGCGTCCAAGGTTTATTGTCGCTTGTGGTAAACAAAAGCTCTCCCATGTGAGAGCTGCTGTAGCACAAACACCTGAAAACCTGAATGCAGCTTTGATAGAAAGATGTCAGAACATAGAATCCATCACAGCTTGATGTGTAGCTGCAGACTGGTTTTAATGTGGCAGATGAGTGTAAATGTCAACTAGCTATAAATTACACTTCCAGTTGTTGGTTAAACCCCTAAAAAAAATCTTCTGTCTGCATCACAGTTGCAGATCTAGATGTTTTCCCTGCCTCTATCTACACCTTTAGCTCCACACTCCCTACAGCTCGAGCACACCAGCTCACCTACGACTCTGCTCAAACACTGTAAACCTACTGTGTGCTACACAATGCTAAGAATAATGATACACAAAGCCCCACCCTGCAATTTGAAAGGATTGGTTCTTTGGTTTTGCTACATATGAATCCCTGTAGGTCAGAATTAGTGTATTGAAGTTAAGTCTGCTTATTTCACCCATGATGTGTCCTCCAGCATATAAAAACCACCATATGGACGTGTTAACAAGGTAAAAAGTTAGACTAGAACTGTAATATTAACCCATGTTGCTCTTTGTTATTGTACTCTGACCTCCTGGTTGTCTGTCCTCTCAGGTGCAGGTGCTGCTCTACTACCTGCAGCATCCTCCCATCTCCTTCGCTGAGCTGAAGCGCAACACGCTCTACTTCTCCACTGACGTTTAATCCCCGCCACCTCCCTCGGGGCTTCACCTGGAGACGAGAGCGAGAGAGAGACTCCATACTAACATTGGTCCCTGCCACTCAGTAGTCCTGCCTCACCTCTCCGCCCAGCAGGCAGCTCGTCTTCACTGTACAGCCCCCCCACCCTCATATCCCTCCTGTCTAAACCCCCCCACCCAGTCCCACGAGGAGATGGAGTCGAGCATGTAGGGAGGTCGAGAAACAGTCGTCCGATAGTCATGTTGTCTTGTCCTGTTTGTAATGTGAGGAAAGCAGAGCCGCCTCCCACCGGGGGGACGACAAGGCGTTCTGGGACCACAGTGGGAAGCGTCGAGGGGGAGGTTTGGGTCCAGAGGCCACGGCCTGGTGCGGTGGCACAGGATCATACCTGGGCGTGTGCGGTGGTGTCATCCAACGAGCCCTTTCTGGTTTAATGATCTCAGAAACGACTCCAGCTTTTTCTTTTTTCTTTTTGTTCCCTGATCAGAGGCATTCCAGAAAAAATGGCATTTCCATGTTTTATAATAATGTTCAGCAGATGTTTGTTTCCTTTTTCTGTCTTTCTGGCTTTGTGCATGTGGTGGAGGAGGCCGAGGTGTGTGAGTGACACTGTGGATGTACTTGACTGAGTGAGCGAGTGTGTTCAAGGGACTATAAGAACGTGTCGTGGTTGGGAAGCCGTCCCAGTAAATGGCTGGGATCGAGTCTCTCTGTGCTGACAAACCAGAGAGACCTGCCCTCCCCACTGAGTCTTGGCCAAATTAGCCCTATTTATTTTAAATATATATAATATGTGTGCCTGTACAGTTCTGTGCAACTAGAGAAATGCTCTAAGGAGTCAGTTTTTTGAAGTTTATTCAGGTAGTGATGTTATTTTTAGTCTAATTTTTCTTATTCACCATGTCCATGGTTGGTAAGCTGTACTGAAAAGATCATCGGAAAGTCTGCCAATTAATTTCAGATCACTTAGTAGAGGTGAACGGGGGCACTCTGTGACATGAGGGTTGTTGGGGGGAAAAAAACACAATGAATGGAACATTTAGCTTTTTTTTTCTTGTTGTTGCATTGCAAGCCTGTTCCAAGTGTCTTACTGCACCGGTATAATCTGTAGGATGATTTGTGTAGTTGCCCTCATTGCATGTTCAGCTTGTCAATCAAAACCAGGCCAGGTAACACAAAGGTAGGTTGTCTCTGCAAGGCCCTCGCTAAAACTGGCAAAAACAACACCCATCTCTGCTCTGTACAAAGCCAACCTTTCTGCTATCAAGCCTGCAACATATCTTACAATACTGTAAGCACTGCTAGATGAGTACTATTTGATATTTTTAATATAAGATTAAAATAAAATAAAAAGTGTTGTATTTTACTTCCTTTGAGAAGAATTTCAATATACTGTAATATTGAGGCTAAATGTCAATGTGAACTTTTCCCCCTTTTTTTTAGTAAAATAAAAGTTATCAAAACACTCTCAACCTGTGTCTGTCTTTGCTTTAAGATTTAAGATGTGCTGTTTTAATAAAACTGTCATCTTGGAAACAACGAACATGTACAGTTAAGCTCGAACCTATTAACAGCCAAGTAGGTTTCCTGAAATAAACAAATGAAAAATCCTATTACTATATAAATACCATGTCCACAACTGCTCACACTCCTTGAAATTACAGTCATTTTTAAGAAAATGCAGCTTCTATATCATTCCATATCATTCCTGGTAGTTTCTGCCACATACTACAGCATTTTAATACACTATAAACTGAGAACAGCTGATGCAGTAGTTCTCTAGTCACAGCTAAAACCCCAGAGCACAGTGAGCTGCTGTTAGGGTCACTGAGAGAGAGCTGCTGATCACAAGATGGTGAAAAGCTGGAAAGTCTTAAAAAGTTATTTTCAAGTCCCAGCAGCAACAGAGCAAAGTATAATTTAAAAAAAAATACAAGGAATTCTTCACTGAAAAATCTCAAAGGGCTGGTAGGAAGATAAAAAGTGACCTGTGCAAGAAGAATCCAAGAACAACCACCAAGACCGTCCTGATGACTCTAAACAACTCTCAGACCAACGTCTCAATCAGACACTCAGCAGATGTTGCTCAAGGCTGGTCTCAATGAAATTATAAAGTTCCAACTGTTTAAGGACGTCCCATCTTGTTAGAATAAAACCATCCAGTGTTCCATGTTGAGTCTCTGGTGTGTTTAGAACCTCCTGGTACACTTGTCCTGTCTTTAACCTCCTGTCTTATAGCGCCCTCTGGTGGTGAACTGGTTTTCCAAGTAGTCATGTGCAAAAACAAATCACTGAGCACTATGCTAACTGCTAATTCTAATCAGAAGGCTTCACATTTGTAACAAAAAGTTGTTAAAAAGTATTCACACCCTTCAATTTTGAATTAATAAGTGTTCTACATCAGTCTACCATCAATAACCCAAAATGACAGTAAAATGTCTTTCTAGCACTTTTTGCAAATTTATTAAACATCAAAACTGAAATATCTGAAAGTCATTTTTTACAAAAACATCACTAAAGTACATTTTTACTTTTTATGATATTTATTCATCAGGTATGAATGTCACATTAATACAGTTAGATCAGAACAAACATGTTTATAAAAGGCATCTTAAATCTTTTTTTCAGTACATATTTACTTTTTTTTTTACATTTTCACAATAAAATAAATCTTATAACAATATTTCAAAGAAGTCCTCATGTCATGCTTAAAACACCAGATCATATTAAAAAGTTGTTTAAATGAATAAGTAAATACATTTTGGATTAATTCTAATACAGTTGGATTATATCAAAGAATACCGACAGAGTTTATCTTAACTTTTTTTTTAAATAAACATTAACAGTTTTTATACATTTTTACAATAAACAAGTAAATATTACATTTTACAATATTTATCTTATAAGTTCATGTCATGTGCATAAAATTAGTATAAGATGAACCTATACGTGTTACAATAAACAGTCTTACTTTTTACAGTATTTCTTTTATAATTATTGATGTCAGGCACGACACAAATTAACAAAGATTAAATATACATTTTTACAGTGTCTATCTTCTAAGGGCTCATGTCATGTTAAGTTGGATCATAACAAAAATGTAACATTAACATTAAAGTAAATATTACTCTTAACAATATTCATCTCATAAGTTTTGATGTAAAGCTAATACAGTTGGATCATATTAAATATATCTTCAAAGTTTATCTTAAGTTTGTTACATGAAACTTTTAAAGCAGCATCATAACTGAAATAATCATAAAGTTTTACAATCAACATCAACATCAACAAAGCTACTTGTGATGTTTCTCATGAAGCAGGAAACATCAACAGCTTCCTCTGCGTTCATCTGTCGCTTCGTGAGGAGCTTCCTGAACCCACCGGCTCAGAACCAGAACTTGATAAAAACTAGTTCTGAGCAGGCAGAGCCAGAACGCCCCTCATGGCAGCTGGAGAGGGTGGTGTTGGAGGAGGGGGTCTGAACCGGAGCGCTGACCTGGGAAACAGAAAAACAGGACATGAAAATCAACCTTTGCTGAATTGTTGAATTAAACCTCCAATAATTATTCATGAATCCATAAATAAATGTGTTGCAGGTGTTGGACAGTTACAGGCTTTGTGAGGACTTACTTAGTCAGCTGACTGAAAACACTCCACCACTCTCCAGCTGGTCCCTGGTCCCCCATCCTTCTGGTCTGGTCTGGTCGGTTCCAGCCTCCTATGTCCATCATCCAGGAGTTCCCTGAACAGAACTCCCAGATGATGGATGATGAAACAAAACACAAAGTACAACAAGTCAGTAAAATACATCAATTATAAATGACCACTAACAGATATTAAATCCTTTGTACTGATGAATTTAAAGTAATAACATACCTTAGTTTGGTGAAGCCACGTTCATGAAAGAAACAATGTTTGTAACAGAATAAAACTTAATTATTAAAAAATGTGCAACTGGAATTTTACTTACCTTTGAGGGAAGGAAAAACAATAAACACACCTGTATTTGTCAGGTGTTTATACCTACCTGTCCTCCCACATTATCTGATGACGTTAAGATATGTGAAGGAGGATTTTTAAAGTTACTTGCAGGGATCTTGATGTTTTTCCATCCCTGCAGTACGAAGGTGGAGCTGCCAGTCAGCTGGAACTTCTCTGTTCAGAGGTCCACCAGTTCCAGGACACTAATCGGAGTCGCTATCATCAGGACTCCAAAAAGGCCTGAACCAGTTTCCACTCATCACAGGGAAGCTCAGGCCTGACGGGGAGGCACCGGACGGGCTGTGGTTTGTGGAGGAACCGGCACCAGATGTAGAAGGTCCTGGCTGCTCGTCGTCCTCTTCACTGGTACGCTGCCTCTTCGTACCTACCTGGGCCTCCACATCGCTCTCTTCCCGGGCCCTCTTTAGGAAGGAGCGGATGTGGAAAGCAAGGTCCTCCAGTGGGGG
>OMNN01093966.1:0-17127 GCA_900302755.1 Chromis chromis | reverse complement strand
CAAGTTATTCTGCTCTGACTGACAGGATGGAACGAGGAAGAAGATGGGACAAACAGGTCAACAGAGAGAGATGGAAAAAGTGGAGTTATGTAGAGATGTGGAGGATAAAAGACAAAAGGCTCCAGGTTTAACACAGGTTACCGTTTGGCATTTACTAAAAAAAAATTACCAAAAATAAACAATTTATATTCAACAGATTCTGTAAAAAACAGAAAATTCTGTACTTCCTGGTGAAACAAAAAAGCCATGACTGACTCTCCTGTGACTAAAACTCATATGGCAAATATTCAGTGACTTTTCGGCTGAACTGCAGGCTGTGTACACGGTGCAGAGAGGAGATAGTATAGAACCAAATTAAAAATGCAAATAATTAAATCGTTTTGGTAACACCTGTAGGGTTTTTTTTAGTTTTTGTAAAATAAATAAAGAGGTTATTTTCCCCTGACTGACAAGAAGGCATGAGGAAGTAGATGGAACAGATAGAGGTCAGCAGAGAGAGATGGAAAAAGTAGAGTTGTGTAACATAAAAGACAAAAGGTGGGCTCTCACATACCTGATTTTTACCGTTTGGCATTCACAAAAAAAAAAAAAACCAAACAAACAATTTGCATTCAACAGATTCTGTAAAAATCAAAAAATTCTGCAGTCCCTTATGCAACCAAAAAGCCATGACCGACTAAGCTGTGACCAAAACTCATGTGGCAAATATTCAGTGAAGTTTAGAAATAAATAAAAAAATGCAAAGAGTTATTTTCTATAGCATGTAGAGCCAGTGTTTTCAAAATGTTGGTAACACCTGTAGGCACTTGGAAAAGTACTGCACATGTTGATAGCTGTTTTTCTTTTCTATTTCTGTAAAATAAATAATCAAGTTATTCTCCCCTGACTGACAGGACGGAACGAGGAAGTAGATGGGACAGATAGAGGTCAGCAGAGAGAGATGGAAAAATTAGAGTAATGTAACATAAAAGACACAAGGTGGGCTCTCACATACATTATTTTTACCGTTTGGCATTCACAAAAAAAAAAAAACAAAAACAATCTTTGGATTCAACAGATTCTGTAAAAAAACAAAAAATTCTGCAGTCCCTTATGCAACCAAAAAGCCATGACCGACTAAGCTGTGACCAAAACTCATGTGGCAAATATTCAGTGAAGTTTAGAAATAAAAAAAAAATGCAAACAGTTATTTTCTATAGCATGTAGAGCCAGTGTTTTCAAAATGTTGGTAACACCTGTAGGCACTTGAAAAAGTATTGCACATGTTGATAGGTGTTTTTTTTTCTATTTCTGTAAAATAAATAATCAAGTTATTCTCCCCTGACTGACAGGATGGAACGAGGAAGTAGATGGGACAGATAGAAGGTCAGCAAAGATGGAAAATGTGGAGGTATGTAGAGATGTGGAGGGTGTGAGGGCTCACATGATTGATTTTCTGGCTCCGTTTTTAACACAAGATACCGTTGGGAAAGCACTTTTAAAAACAGCAAGAGTTGAAGCAAAGTGCTGCACAATTAAAACCCATGAGTCACAGTGACAACAGAAAATTAAGAATCTCTAAAAGATGAAGTCGGGGTGTGGAGCTCGACTTAAATGCCAACTAAAGGTCTTCAACTGCAGTTTGTACCTGAAAATGTTAAAAAAGTGTGCAAAAGTTCAGTTTGTTTTTGCACAAGAACATCTAGTTCCTCGGCGTTCTAACACGGACAGTAATGATGATAATAATAATGACTGTAATTATACAGCAGCTTTTAAAAGCAGAGTTTACAAAGTGCTCTGACAGAGACGAGCCAAAAAACAGGAAACTCAGGAAGACAATAACACAACAGAAAGCCAGTCAGGCGACAAAGAGCAAAACAAAGAGGAGCAGGGAAGTGGAGAAATACAGTTACACAACACAGGAAAGGATGCAAAATGCAGAAAAACTGAATTCTATATAAATAAACCAATAGAACTAACATCAAATTTAAAGGTAAACTGCAAAAGCAAGTCTATAAACATGAGTTTTAAGACGTGACACTGATTCTGCAGAGATGCAACAGTTCTGCAGAATGTCAGGTCAGTGCTGGAGTTATGTCATCAGGCTTTTTATTATTGCTGTTAAAAGATGAGGAGTTGCATTTTGTAACAGCTGCAGAGACGACTGTCGACACCCACATACGCAGGAATTACAGTCTAACCGAGTGCTAATAGAGGCTTTAATAAGTTTCTGTTCGGGAGAGAAGTTGGCCTTCGCTGCAGCTAGAAGTCTTGATTTGCTTTCTATAGCTGATCTGTCAAATTAGAAGGAGCTGTCGAAGGTTTATGTGGATTATGTGAAGCCAAAAGGGCCACAAGAGGGTCGTCGAGAAGGTCTGACCGGCTTCACATAATCACATTTTTATTCAAAACGACACAGTTCAGATCCACAATGAGTTGAATGTCTTTAGGCTTTAGGTTGAACAGGAGATTTTAAGATGTCACAAGGAATTTAACCCTTTAAGACCTGAGCCTCAAAATGTCCACCTGGTCTTTTTTTTCTTATTTTGGTTACAAAAAGGTAAGAAAATGTCCTGTGAGTGCTGGTGCCCATTTTTTCAGAAGAAACTTTCAATATCTGGCAGTTATTTACGATTATTTACTGCCTATTATAAGAGTTACGGTAATTTTACAGTAATTTCATCCAGTAGATTCCTGGGGGGGCACGAATGAATTTACCGTAATGACTGTAATGACAATGTCGTTGCGCTTTACAGCCAATATGGTGTCATTACGGTAATTTTACGGTAATTTCATCCAGCGGATTCCTGGGGGGGCACGGATGAAATTACCGTAATGACACCATATTGCCTGTAAAGCGCATCGCCTCAGCTTTCAGAAACTTTCAGACACCAAAACGTGTCGCCGATTAGCATTAGGGCTTAAAGCGTTAAGACAGTATGGCTTGAAAAAAAAGTGTTTTCTGACATGTTAACCACCAAGTGATGAATCAATCCCTGCAGAAATTATGCAGCAGATTAATTGATGGTGAACAGAATCATTAGTCGCAGATTTGCTCCAGTCAGTTTTACAGCGTTTGTTTAATGGAGGAAACTAAACACTTTTTCACACATTTTCAAGAGATATAAAGTCTTATTTTGGCTCCAGCTGATTTCGCAACTATCAAGGAGGGGTAAAATAAGAGAAGGAGGTCTGATTGTTTGCTTTATTAACCCTCTGAACCCCAAAACCAGCCAGCAGGTTTGGAAGGCATGCTATCTCTAAGACATTGCCAAAACTACATCATTAATCAGAGCCAGAAACTGAAAAAACAGAATAAAAATCAGCTTTCTGGCAGCCTGTGAAGTGCAATTCCACTGGGAAATGTAACCAAAGATAACCTTAAAATCCCAATATTTCATCAAAACCACTTTTGTCTTCATGTTGCATTTAAAAATTGGCCAAAAATAAACACTTGCACTCACTAGGTTCTGTAAAGAAAAAAAAATATTCTGCATTCTTTTCAATAGTCCTTGAATGTATCATCTGTGACTTGCAGTTCATTTTGGAAAATTAACCAAATATGAGCTAAAAATGCTGATATTCCATTAAAACCGCTTTATTCTACATGTCACGTTTAAAAATTTGCAAAAAAGAAACCATTTGCGTTATATAGATTCTGTAAAAAATGAAAAATTCTGCATCACTTTGCGGAACCAAAAAGCCATGAATGACTCAGCTGTGACCAAAAGTCATGTGACAAACAATTCAAAAACGTTTCGGCTGAACTGCAGGCAGTGCACACATTCGACAAGTATAAAAACATATTAAAACATCTAAGTGGTAAAATATCTAAAGCATGTAAAGCCACTATCTTTTTCCCCAGCATTGGTAACACCTGTAGGAACTCATGTGTTGAATCCAGCAAGTTATTCTTCTGTGACTCACAGGACGGTATGAGGAAGAACACGGGACAGATAGAGGCAAATAGAGATATTAAAAAAAGAATAGATTCACATGTTGATGTGGAGAATTTAAGGGCTCTCACATGCTTGATTTTCTGGCTCTAGTTTAATACGAGTTGCCTTTTGGAAGCAAAACATTTAACGACAGAAATAAATCTCGTTGTAGGGACGTTTAGGCTGAACTGTAGGCTGTTTTCTTTCTTTCTTTATGATATTTCATCAAAATTACTTTTTTCATCACGTCGCATTTAAACAATTTGTCAAAAAATAAACATTTGCACTCACTAGATTCAGTAAAAAACTAAATATTCTGCATTCTTTTCAATAGTTCTTGAATGTTAGTTAGGAAAATTAACCAAATATGAGTTAAAAATGCTGATATTTCATCAAAACTACTTTATTCTACGTCTCGTTTACAAATTTGCAAAAAAGAAACCATTTGCACTAATTAGATTCTGTAAAAAATGAAAAATTCTGCATCACTTCACGCAGCCAAAAAGCCATGAATGACTCAGCTGTGACCAAATGTCACATCAGAAAAAATTCAGAAACTTTTCAATTGAACTGCAGGCAGTGCACATATTTGACAAGTAAAGAAATATATGTATTTTAAAAATCTACGTGGTAAAATATCTCGTTTAAAAAATTGCAAAAATTAAACCATTTGCACCAAATAGATTCTGTAAAAAACAAGAAATTCTGCATCACTTGACGCAACTAAAAAGCCATGACTGACTCAGCTGTGACCAAAAGTCATGTGACAAGAACTTCCGAACCTTTTCGGCTGAACTGCAGGCAGTGTTTTTCCTTCTTTCTTTAGGGTCTCTGTCATTCTAACTGTGTCGTACTGCACAGAAGACATCTCTAGGTTCCCCCTCCTTTTACCCACGGTTGTTCTGCTTCCATAGAGTTGCAGGGCTTTACATTGCAGTGAAAAATGAGCCAACAGTGAGTAAAAATGCAGCAAACGTCGGGGTTCAGAGGGTTAATGGTGCAATGAAATAATATAATCTCATCCTGCTGATCTAAAAAGTGCATCATCATTTCCATCTGAGAACAGACACATCATCATCATCATCATCCTTCTGCAACAGGCGGTGACTCATTCTCTGAAAAGTAGACTCGAGGGGATGAATTCTCCGACCGACCGACCGACACCACCCAACAAATCGATTTGCGCCAGAATGAAATCAGTTTTCCAGAGACTGACTCAACTTTACAGCAAACTCCCAAAGTCTCTCCCAAGATGATTACTGTTTCACGTCACTGTCTGATCTGTGGGTCTGGATTAATTAAACTCTGTTCATGTCTCTTCACGTTGGAGCACCACTGTTGTAGTTTTACACCAAAATGGAGAATGCACCAAGCTGTGGAAGCTCTGCTAACCCCTCAGTCCAATACACCAGAGACCCCTCTCAGATCCTGGCTGCAGTGGCGAAGGCTGACCACACAGTGTTGCTGTTCAGTCACAGCTCCGGCCATCAGAGGTGCTGCTCCCGAACGCCCCTGACTTGTAATCCTTCATCGGAATACATAAATCCATCATAGCCACAATGGCCGTTGTGTAACTAGATTTGTTGGATTAAACACACAGATTTATTTCACTGTTATGATATAACCGTTTATTTTTGCACACGTCGAGTTCATGGAGAGGCTTTTGTTGTGGCGCTGGAGGCCAGGGACTGTCACCTAAAGGAAATTATGCAACGCCTACCCATCCGAGGCCTCAGCAAATGACTTTTTAAACTCAAGGTCTCCCAGTCGCAGACCTGAAAGCAGCTTTTTTTTCCCGTCTGCATTCATTTATCACAATGAGTCAGGCTGAGGAGGGGAAAAAAAACACAGACTCCCTGTGATTGTGTTTGTTTTACAGAGAATCCAATGATATGCATGAGCAGGCTTGTGAATGTGAAACTGTCTGCGATAGGTTTGTTCTGCCGATGTTTGAAACACACAAACGCAGTTCTGTTGTTTCGTTTCTGAGGATCTCCGACGTTACAATTAACCCTGAACGTCCGCGCCGCATGGCTGACCTGGAGTCTTTTAAGTAATACAACTTTTAACACCACACTGCGAAAAAATGGGGGCAGTGGTGGCTTGAACAAACCAGTGGGTCGATGGTTCGTGTCCCCAGACTGGCAAGAGGTTGAGGTGGGAAAGTGAGAGCGACCGCTTGTCCCAGTCACCACCACTGTGGGCCCTTGAGCAAGGCCCTTAACCCCTGACTGCTCCCCGGGTGCCGCACTGTGGCAGCCCACTGCTACTAGTATGTATAGTTAAGGTTAGAATAGGATGAATGTAGAGAAGGAATTTCCCCAAGGGGATCAATAAAGGTTAGATTCACAGTTACAGTTTTACTTACCTTGGAGTAAATAAGCTGTGTAGGCGTCTGCTATTGCTACATTTTATAGACTGATTGCAGTACATATATTGATTCATCTTCCGTATTACTGACCGGATTCTCCTTATCTCTCTTTACTCCTGTTTCCCTGCTGCTGTTTTCTCTCTCAGGTTGGAGGCGTCCAGGCTCTGGGTGGGACAGGTGCGTTGAGGATCGGGGCAGAGTTTCTGCGACGGTGGTACAACGGCGTCAACAACACAGCCACACCTGTATACGTCTCAGCTCCCACCTGGGGTTAGTAAACAGCTGAGTGCTACTGCAATATGGGAACAAAGTCTTCAAAAACATTCTTAATCTTTGCTGCAGACAGAAGAAAAACTTTAATGTTGTGTTCTCCTACAACTTCTTTAAGCTAGTAGTTGAAAAAATGTGTCTGTTTTAGGATTTTAGGATGAAGTGAGTGGTGTTGGTAATGAATGTCACAACTGTTTTCATATTTGTTTCGATGTATTAAGCATCTGCTGTTACTTCCAGAGAACCACAATGCTGTGTTTGCTGATGCTGGCTTCAAAGATATCCGCCCCTACCACTACTGGGATGCTGCTAAGAGGGGTCTGGACTTCACCGGATTGCAGGATGACCTGGAGGTGAGGAGGGACTGATGTTAATGAGTGCAAGTTTGCTCACTGTCATTTTGACATGATCATAATGACATCATGGAGAATCTTCCCCAGTTGGTGCATCATATAAAAATAAATGTAAAACTGTAACAGACTCTAAAAGCAGTTAACAGTGTTGTTGGAGCGTGTTGTTTGACTGAATCCTGATCGCACTCGTCCTGTGACTTTTGTAGTAGTTCTAATCCTGTTTGCCTCACACATCACCATGTTGCACACATGACTGAAGTTTGTCACATGCTGCTGATTAACAACCTGCTGCAAAAATCCTGTTGTGTAAGTTAATTAATGACTTTTGAAGGTAGATCTTTTTATCTTATGTTAAATCAGAAAATTTACAACATATTGACGACCTGCATACCAAATCTACTCAAAGGATTTGGTGTTTTTCCTGAACATTATTCTTTGTCCGCCCTGAGCAGTAAGACTATGATCAGACTGCAGTTTAGTTACAAGGACCCAAGAGACAATGAAGAAAGGGGAAAGAGAAAAGATCAGACCATGATAATTAAAAGTGATTGTTTGGAAGCCTGCTTCAGTCTTTCATGATCTTCTCTCTCTCCCTCAACAGAAAGCTCCAGAACACTCCATCTTCGTCCTCCATGCCTGTGCACACAACCCCACCGGCACCGACCCGACCCAGGAGGAGTGGAAGAAGATCGCAGAGATCATGAAGGTAAACAGGTGCTGGTGGTTTCTGCCTCCAACAGATTCATTCATCTGTGGCCAAAGAGGGAAATGTTTTTTATTTGAACTCTATTTTGAGGGTATTCTTTTATTTTTCTCATTTGTTTTTCTCTATCTGCTGTTTTTCTCTCTTGTTCTTCTCCAGAGGAGGAATTTGTTTGTGTTCTTCGACTCCGCTTACCAGGGTTTCGCCTCCGGCAGTCTGGATAAAGACGCCTGGGCCATTCGGTTCTTTGTCTCAGAGGGCTTTGAGCTCTTTGTAGCTCAGTCCTTCTCCAAAAACTTTGGCCTGTACAGTGAGTACATATGATGCACTACATATTTATATAGTCCTGTGGAGTTTTAGTGCAAGATCTAGTTGTGATTTTACTAGATCTTGCTCATGCTGTGTTTTAATGTAAACTATTTTCTCTCTGTCACTGTTATCAGATGAGAGAGTGGGGAACCTGACCGTGGTTGCCCAGGACAGTGAGAACCTGACCCGCATCCTTTCCCAGATGGAGAAGATTGTCAGGACGACCTGGTCCAACCCACCATCTCAGGGAGCACGCATCGTCAGCAAGACACTGAACTGCCCTGAGCTGTTTGCAGAATGGTACGCTGTTAACAGTCACAAGCTGGGTCAATGTGCCAATGGCTGCTGTAAAACGAATTGCCCCTCGGGGATAATAAAGAATAATCAATCAATCAATCAATCCAGATAACTGTCAAACAAAACTGAAGCAAACTTTTGAAATGCTGAAAATGCAAATGATGCGTGATTCCATTAACTGCTTTGGAGTGAATAAACTAGGCTGCATGGTGTCATCAGAAGGTGGTGCTACACGCTGGGTTACACATGGATGTAACAGTAATAGTAACGGAGTAGAAGAAGCCGGATACAAAACCAGTTTTTCGCCAACCCCCAAAAAATCTCGAAGAAGAAATAAACAAAACTTCGTCCATCTACAAGACAAAAATGGAGTCTTCAGGAATTGTTTTCAATCAGGCACACTGTAATTATTCTTTCATGTCAGCTGCTATGAGCCATGCTTGATGCTGTCCAGAGGCAAAGAAGTGGAGACAACTAATTAGTCTAATTAGTCAGTTAGATGTTAATTGCATCAGAACCTATTTGAAAAAGGTGTTTGATCTGCCGTGAAGTGCAGTAACTGTTTTGTCAAACACCTCAAATGAGCACCAAACCTTTTATCCTTATAATTCTGGAGTTCTAAGTTCTTTTAAAATATTTAAGAATCCCTTGACATTTGGATACCCTCAAAGCCCCCGAAGCATCAGCTTTGTTTATTAGCTAGAGAGATGACTTCAAAGTCTCATTATACTACTCATTAGCTATTTCTGGAGCTTTCAGCTGTTTAGTTACAGCCTTCGTCAGCTGATTGTTATTCTCATTTCCTGTCTTGTGCACTTTTCCCTCTTTCTTGTTTTTTACCACCCTCTGTCCCCCCTCTTTAGGAAAGCTAATGTAAAGACCATGGCAGACCGGGTCCTGCTGATGAGGGATCAGTTGAAGTCCAAGCTGCAAGCTCTGGGCACCCCAGGGACCTGGGACCACATCACTCAGCAGATCGGGATGTTCAGCTTCACCGGCCTGAACCGTGAGTGGAAAACACACACCGACATACCGGCACATCTAGCTGTTCTCAGGGATTATCGGTCTGAAAATATCGTACTCACTGAAGTGATTTGACGTCAAGGAAGTAGCCAACTTGAATACGATGGGGGTCCTGGCAAAACCACCAAAATACACTGCCTGGCCAAAAAAAAAAGTCGCCACCTGGATTTTATTAAGCAAATAGGTACAAGCCTCCTATTGGATAATTACTGCATGGGCGATTATCTTTCAGCTGGACACAAGTTATTTAACCCCAGCTGATGCAATAAATAACTTCTCATTTCTTAAACAACCATGGCGAAAGACGCATCCTGTGGTCATGGAAAAGATGTTAGTCTGTCTGTTTTTTTCTTCCCCAATGGCACGTGCATATTCCAAGATGACAATGACAGGATTCATCGGGCTCAAAAGAGTGGTTCAGGGAGCATGAGACATCTTTTTCACACATGAAAACTGAGTCCAGACCACTGAGTCCAGACCTGAACTCCATTAAGAATCTTTGGGATGTACTGGAGAAGGCTTTACTCAGTGGTCAGACTCCCATAATCAATACAAGATCTTGGTGAAAAATTAATGCAACACTGGATGGAAATAAATCTTGTGACATTGCAGAAGCGTATCGAAACAATGCCACAGTGAATGCAGCTGTAATGAAAGCTAAAGGCGGTCCAAGGAAATATTAAGAGTGTGTGACCTTTTTTTTGGTGGCGACCTTTTTTTTGGGCCAGGCTGTGTAGTATTTAAGAGCAATACTAGTGTTTTGTAGTATTGCTGTCTGACAGGAAGATAAGTATGAGTGTTGAGATGATCACACAGGTTGTAAATCTGATTAGTCAAATGATCTCATCCACAGACTGAAATGGTCTAATAGGTTTGCCTGACCTTGGGGTTTATTTTAAACCGTTATTATTGAGGGTGGAACAGATCACAAAATGTATGTTTCGGTTCACACTACGGTTTTTGGGGTCAGTGTTTTCAGTTTGGTATGGTTTTTGGTAAAGCAGGGGAGGGAGGGCATCACCAGTTGCTTTTCTTCATAGTGGAATGGTAATTAAAATAATAAGTGCAAACAAAAAAGGCTGCTTTGTTATTTTATATAAGAATTGCCTTATTACAGACTAAGACAGTCAAAGTGCAGTGGGTTGGACAATTCTTTGACTGAACAAACAAGTTCATAAAGTTTGGTAATTACCGTGTTGCTTAAATGTTGGCGGAAGGGATACTTTAGTACAGCTCCAGTATTTTATCATATGCTAGAGTCACACATCCTTCATGGCTGCATATGGCTCCATACCTATAACACCCCTGGTGCTTGACCTGTCTGAATCTGCATGGAGGGACTGTTTTATCTGCTGCAGGGAGGAGGAGTTGTTTCTCTGTCAATAAACATACTCTGACAATGTTTTCTTTAATGGTTGGTCATGTTGGAAAATATTACCGGTACCATAAGCGATAGCATAAGCACTTGCACACAGTTGTCGTTTTATCCACCACTTTGTTCCGTCCTTGCCAAGTAAAATTAAATCTGTAATGCTCGTATACAGCAACTGAAACGATTCTGGCAGATCCTCTGACTGTACTTTGTCTTGTCCTCTTGCCATTTCTAAGACTGACAGTTACACTCAATGCTTCATCCACGCCATGTAAAGCTGTAATGATTAGAGCAAGACTTGTTCCTGTTCATGCCTCATCAAAGCCTATTACAAATTAACTGAACAATATATTCCCAAACCGTGACTAACAGACCAAACGAATCAGATTAGCTACCTGATTTGTTCCACTCCTAGTTATTACAGTGGGAGTGCTCTTGGGTCCACTCCTGTTGAATGCCCTTTAACTGATGTCAGATGTTAGAGCTTCGTATTTGATTTGGTGATGTTAATAATGTTAAAATTACCACTAGGAATGACATCCACAGCTATGAAAATGTAATACATAAATTAACCTTTAAAACGCTTTTTCTGAAGCTTTTATGTCCAGGCTGCTTCTGCTAAATGTTCTCCCTGGGGCTCAGCAAAGTTAAATCTTATCCAACCTCATGTCATGGACGACTACATAAATGAAGTTTGCTTAGTGAAACGTAAATGAAAGCTCCAGAAAATGCTGGTGAATGGATAGATCTGTTCTTCTTCTGCACTCTTTGTGACCAACACTGTGTTGTCATGTGTGCTCCAGCCAAACAGGTGGAGTACATGATCAAAGAGAAGCACGTGTACCTGATGGCCAGCGGTCGCATCAACATGTGCGGTCTGACCTCCAAGAACATCGACCACGTCGCTCAGTCCATCCACGAGGCCGTCACCAAAGTCCAGTAAAGGCTGCTTCTCTCCGCCCACTTCCCTCCTCCTGTACGCCACAGGAAGTATCATCGTGTCTGTGCCCCCCGCACCCCCTGTGCCCCGCCCCTGCTTATGCTGTCCTCTGATTGGTTGAACTGCTGCAGGGATTTTGCAGTTGAACCAATGGGAGGACAGATGTGTTTCTGTTCTCAAATGAAGATTAAGCTTCTGGGAGGTGCAATGGTTTTTGGAAACACTTGAACGCACACAGCCAGGTCTCGCTGTCGGCAGAGCTCCGTAACCGAATGTGTACGAGTTAAAATGTCTGTTATCCAGGTCCCATCATTTCCCATCATCTCAAGCAAATCATTCTGTTTTAAAAGTTTTAATGAATTTTTCTCGGT
The DNA here is from genome assembly GCA_900302755.1 of Chromis chromis. Lineage (NCBI taxonomy): Eukaryota > Metazoa > Chordata > Actinopteri > Pomacentridae > Chromis > Chromis chromis. The sequence continues at coordinate 5,201 of OMNN01093966.1, read as the reverse complement.
TTAAAACTCGACAGAATGTTAGACGGAAAGATTTTGGATGAAATAATTATGCTTCCTCAACTGAACAAAGGCAGTCCAGGTAAATTGATGTAAATAGATGTAATCACTATTAGAGGTCCTTCTATTTCCATGAGCATTGAATTGCAGCTTTACTTCAGCTCTGAGATCACAACAAATCACTATAATAGGTCATGTTTTCTGAATTTACAAACGATAATTAACTGGTACTGTAATCTGTGTCACTGTATTGTTGCTGTTAAGTTGATTTTTGACTTGTTTAAGACTACTAAAAGACACAATCAACTAATCTCAAGACATTTGTTATGTTAAAGCCTGAGGAAGTGGATAAAGAGTTCAACGGTTATCGTCTCTGTAATGACCAGGTCAATAGGTCACTCACAGGTAATGCACGTGCCTGATGTTGTAAGTGTTGCCTTGTCAGACGTGTTGCTACCTAGAAGATTCTAATGTTATAGTTTAGCCACCAAGTTAACAAATTCACTTTGTGTGCCATCAGTGAACAAAAAATCACGTCTCCTCTGTTATGTTCTTACCCTGCAGTGCCCTTATCGTGTTACACAAAGCCTCTGTAAAGTCAGTTGCTGTAAGGAGCCTTTCTGATCAGACCTCAGAGCCTGTTGTTTGCCACGCTGCCCATTAAGTGGTGTTGTTTGTAATGGTACACAGCGATGTGTGTGCTCATACTGAAATAAATGATAAACCACAGGAACCAACCAATCACTGTGTTTTTTGTCTCTCTCAAAATTCTCCTTTGACAGTACAGTTTAGCAAATATTTACATTTCTAAAGGCAGTAGTCACAAAATTTGGGGAAAGGATCAGAAATTTCACATTTGAAAGTTGAATTTGTCTCATTTGTTTTGAGCTCAGAAAACACCAGAGAGCTCTTTCTCTGTCACATAGCATCTGAGTAGTTCAGTTGTATCGGGTTCTCCAGCTTCCTCCCACAGTCCAAAAACATGCTGAGGTTAACTGATCTAAATTGTCTGTAGGTGTGAATGAGAGTGTGGTCGGTTGTCTGCCCTGCGATAAGCTAGCGTCCTGTCCAGGATGTCTCCTGCCTTCGCCTAAATTGGATAGGCTCCAGGCAATCATTGATTAATCCCCTAGAAACTCATCCCTTTGTATCAAACTTGCATGTTTAGATTTTTTTATGTGATAAAATAAAATCTCTTTCTGCCTTAACATGGCTGAGATGTAATTCTGCACATCTCTGAACCACCTCTCCTCACTTGTAGTTCGAGCACACCAGCTCACCTACAACTCTGCTAAAACATTGTAAAGCTACTCTACACAGTGGCAAGTTCAGTCATGCATGTTTGAACCAGAAACTGATCCTGAAGCAGAATAATGATGATGATGGTTCCTTATGTTTGTTACATTTGAACTGTCATCAGTATACTGCAGTACAAAGGTGAACATACTATGGTATGCTTTGGCTTCCTTTTTTTTTAGCTTATAAAAACATCACGGCCATGTTAATATGATTTTTTTTTTTTAAACATTGCCAGAGGAGTTATTAAACCACAGTGTCTGCTAAATTTGACCTGATTGCTCTGTCAAAGTGAGCACAGTTGAGCCGAATCATCAAGTGTGTGACACAGCCTCATCATCATGTAGCACAGAGTGATGCTGCCCTGTTACTGATGTTGATCTGCACTGTGTTCTGCAGTGTTTCCACTGTTGATCACACTGAACAATGTGGACTGGTGTCATTGTTGTGATATGTCTTTCTTGCAGGTGCAGCACTTGTGGGCTTGTATTAATGAACAACTGTGTTACATTTGTCAGAAAGACAGTAATGAGAAAACCAGAAGGGAAGATTAAACTGCAGCTTCTCAGGACAGAGTAACGGATGTCATGACTTTGACCAGATAACACAAGTTTAAATGTTAAACTGCAGCTAAGCTAATGGCCCCCAGCTTTTTGCCTTTACTGAAAGAACAATGTGAGTTTAACTTACAGTTGACTAGGCTGACAATATTGTAAATCCAGTGAAAACACCAAAGTTAATATTGACAAGAATGATCATATAAAGATAGTAAAAACTACAACATACTTTCCACCACTGTTGGCTATTCATAGATCACTTAATAGTTTGCCGGCGAGACTTACCCTCTGATGTACAATGAAGACAGTAGACTGTTCAGTATGTTGTGGAACTTTATATTTCTGTATATTTTGATGCAAAATACCATCACATAGTTGCTTTCTATTTTACAAGTATTAAGTTCTCATATTTCCAAATACACTTTGTCCATACGTCTCTGCTGCACACGTCTGTCCATTACAAAATACAGCAAAACAACACAAACTCCCACTGAGCACCAAGACATGTAGGCTCACAGCAGAAAAGGTGACACTACAGAACTGACAAGAAGACATCCTGATCCCCCAAAAGACTGAATGCATCTGCAGCAGGAATAAGATACGAATCAAACCTACAAAGTAAACTAATAACGTCCTCCAGCAGAAACCCATTACTGTCGGGGTATGACCTCAGAGGATGATTCTGATTGGCTGTGGCCGGTGCTCCAATGCAGCAAAGTGACTCAGCAGGTTTGATATATTGCAGCCAGGAGGGATGCTTCCTCTCTCCCTCGCCCGCCTGTTACATTAGCCAATGAGCAGAGATCAAAAGCACCCCTCCCACTTGTTCATCCTCACCAGCCTGCGATGGATCAACGTTTGTGTCTGAACGCCAATATTACAGGCTGTTAATGCCGAAATGTATCACCAATAAGATCTTTAAATTTGATGATTGTCGTTAAAAGTTGCATCCAAAATTGTTTTCCTTCATAAGACACAAGGCCCACGACAACTACTGAGACATGCCGAGACCTTTAGAACCTCAAATGAAGCAAGTGCTGGTTCTTAATGCAGGTGAGCCACCAAGACAACACAGCAGGTTCACTCAAATAGGAGACAAACTGATGTTGATGATTCTGATTGTGTTTCCTAGCTTCTGCATCAGTCAGACATTCAGACCTCTTAAGTGGGCTTCCCTTTTCTCGCTGAATCCCCCCCCTTTCCTCCTCCTCCTGCTCCTCTGTGCTGCAGTGGCACAAATCTGTGAGAATGGAGCCACACCCGTCCATCCCGTCACCCTCATGCAGACAAACACAAAAACTACAGGGCTGTGCCGGTTCAGAGGCAGCTCTGCACAGGCCTGATGGATTTAGGGCTCAGTTTAGGAACGACAGAGTCTCTCAGTTCAGCAGCAGCTCCAATCAAGACCTCCACGTTTTTATAATTGGATCCTGAACATCGAGAGTGACAGAATATAACAGCTTGCAGGGAACATCAGAGGTCCCGTGATATGACTTTTTTCCAGAAGGTCTATGGCATCAGGCGCTTTCAGTATTGCTCTTCTACAAAAGGTGGGTAGTGAGTCAAGCCTGGTAAACACTTTCCAGGAAATTAAGATCAGGATCATTACATCTTATTATATAGAATCCAATTATGTTAGAGAAATACTTGATTTACATTCAGAATCTCCATGAAATAACCCTTAAGTTCACATTCAGCTCCATGCAGACAGGAGGCAAAGAATATACATATTGCAAACAGTAATCAGTGACACTGGATTCACTCTTTAACTCCCATTCTATGAGGATTTTTGTAGAGATTTAAAAAAAGAAGAAGCTTAAATTGAATACTGAAAATATGGTGTGAATACAGGTCAGTTAATTATTGTTACAAGTCGATTTGGAACATCTGATAAGGCAGTTTGGACCACACTATCTGCATACATGTTGATATATTGAGTCTGGGAATTATTAAGGACAGTAAAGAGTCTAAATCATATCAACCCAGTATTACATATTATGTCATATAAAGGAGGAGAGATCCTGTGTTGTGGTAAAGAGTCACTGCAGCCAGGAGCTCAATTTCATTTCACTTTCAATAAATAAATCAAAAACCAAAATAATGAGATTCATTTATAATTGAAGTGGATCTAATAAGAGAGCTCAAGTGATTATTATTTGAAACCGGTTCAGTGGTTACAGATCGTGGGATGAATAAATGTGAAGTGAAATGAAAGCTCATTTTTAAAATCTGCATGCAGACAGTGAGCTCCAGTTTGTCTTCCATCCGTGTCTGAGCCTGATATTCTTTGCAAGCGTAAACAAAGGAAACAATAGCTATATGAATTTTTTATGAGGTATCAAAGGTTAATCGAATCACATTTGAGGAAATGAGTGGGCCCAGATATGGAACAAAGGAAAGGAAAAAACAAAGTGAGCAGAAATTCCTGGATAAATACAGATGATTCAGCAGAATAAGCAACAACGTGATTCAAACTAGTCAAGTGTCATATAATAACATAATGATGCAGCATGTGGCAGAGAAGAATGATCAGCCACAGAGATCTATTCTGACACAGAGAAGCTGTTCAGACACATGTTCTTGTGTGATTGTGAATGAATCCAGTGAAGGAACCTGCTTACAGAGACGCATGAAGAAAAGTTAAAAGAATGGTTCAAACACTTCATTCACTTTCTTGCCAATAGATACAGCTCTTATGTTAGCAAAGCTTACCATAAACACCATTTCACAGCTAGTCATTTATAACTTCAGAGTCTGTGTGGTTTTCAAGAGACCTCTTTCAGTACAAGTACAGTCGTGGCCAAAAGTTTTGAGAATGACACAAAATTAGTTTTCACAAAGTTCACTGCTTCAGTGTTTTTAGATCTTTTTGTAAAATGTTTCTATGGTATACTGAAGTATAATTACAAGCATTTCATAACTGTCAAAAGCTTTTATTGACATAAATTGAGTTTATGCAAAGAGTCAATATTTGCTGTGTTTACCTTCTTTTTAAGACCTCTGCAGTTCACCCTGGCATGCTGTCAATCAACTTCTGGGCCACATCCTGACTGGGGAATATGAATAATCAGTTTAATTAATAATTTGTCAGAGTTTGTGGGTTTTTGTTTGTCCACCCGCTGCTTGAGGATTGACCAAAAATTCTCAAAACTTTTGGCCACGACTGTAGTCACACAACCTGTTATTGATACTTAAACCTGATTTCAGCTGCATACAACTTTTGTCTCCCCCCTCTGGCAGTGAAAGTAATTACACTAATATTACAGTATGTCATCGCCATCTGTCTCTTTCTTTTTTTAGGCTGTAATCCTTTCTCTGAATGTCACTTTTTCTTTTTTATCCAGACACTTC
>OMNN01093944.1:0-14877 GCA_900302755.1 Chromis chromis | reverse complement strand
CATTTTTGTTACTTGTTGATGTAATTTCCAGCCATAAGAAGCCTAACAGTCAAATACAGATTCACTATGAATCAAAATTTGGCATAAATGTTAGGTTCACTGGTAGAGAATGTGGAGAAAAAGAACTGTCATGACACGGCTGATATTTTAGACAAGAAAGGACCAGATATTCATATAAAATGTATAGGTTTTTGGCAAACAGGCACCAAGTCAGCAAATATATATATATATTATTTAATTTTCACATGCCACTTTCTGGTCTGACCAGACATTTAGAGCAACTTTAATCAGTGAGCACCAAGCAGCGGACAGACAAAAGTAAGCAACTAACCAGTGAATATAGACTGATCAAGCATAACATTATGTCATTATGTCCCCCTTATGTGGTCAAAAATACTCTGAACCATTGGGCATGGACAAGAGGACCTCTCGGGGTGTCCTATGGGGTCTGGCACCAGGACGTTGGCAGTGGATCCTTTGGGTACTCTGGCTTGTGCAGTGGGGCCTCTGTCAATCAAACTTGTTCCACTGCATCCTAATGATGCTTGATCAGAATGGGGTCTAGGAAGTTTGGAGGTCAAATTAACATCTTAGGCGATTGCCGTGTTCCTGATTGTTTGATGTTGTTGCCATGTGGTGGGGTGCATTTTCCTGCAGGGGTAGGCCAGTGACATTTGGGATTTACATGAGCGAGTGTGCTTGTTCTGGGACAATGTTTATTTGGGTGTCTAAGTCTCATCAACACAGATGCCAAAATCCAACGCTTTCCAGCAGAACACCACATAGTACCAATATGATCCATGTTATTCACTTCACCTGTCAGTGGTCATAATGTTGTGGCTGATCGGTGTATCTAGCTAGGTGTGTAAATAGACAAATGCTGACAAGTTTGACATACAATAAAGCTTGTTTCAAGCTGCGACATAAAGGTTCATTCCTATCTTTGCTATAATTCTTTTCTAACATATAATTGGTCTAGAGCTTATGTAAATTACAGTTGCAGATTTTACTTATGAAAGCTTTTGCTGCAGTGGAGGAAATTAATTGTGATGGGTTTCCAACTTTAAAAGAATAGAGACACTGATGCAGTAACAGATAATGCGGAATGTAAGAGTTGTAATTATCGGAACAAACAAGAACCAGGTGCAAACTCTGCAAATCACTCTTCTGTCTCCCTGAAAATAGCATCAGATTGTGAAAAGAGATCCCTCCCCCTCCCCCCAAACGCTTTGGAGTAGCGTGTCTGGTGCCCCCTCTGCCATCTCCAATCGCCATGTGGGCGGCTCGCTTCAGCCTCACTCGGCTCTCCCCTCGTCTTTCTCTACAGATGTGGGTTGAGAGCGTTGCGAGGCCTTTGCTCTCGCGCCGAGAGAAGCGGGGAAGCGAGCCTTCATCCTCCTCCACACTAGTCTGAAACGCAGCCAAGTTCAGCGAGGCTGCCGTGACCCACCCCGCGCAACACTTACAAGAAGTTCAGAGGCTGCTTCCTGCTCCCTGACGTGGAACAGAAATGTATGTTTCTGTGGTAATCAGAGAAATAAGGTATTGAAATGAGTGGAATTGATTATGTGATTTATGTAGAGACGAGAATTAGCATTATGATCAATGTGTGGGCAATACAACTAAAAAATGCTTTGCCTTTGCCGTGCTAACCTCCTATGAGACAAGACCTGACATGAATGATTGTAGTGGCTGCTTGTTCTGTTGCATAATGGAGACGGTTTTTCTAAATTAAGACTGGATTTAGCAAAGATATATTATAATTTGCAGTTGTTGAACGTTCCCACTGACTGGGTTCTGTAAATCACTGAGTTGTTAGCTCAGGGCGTCATTTTAAACCCCTCTTACTACACCGTTGCTGATATCTTTCTTTAAAGTGAGGTCTTTGGCTCCTTCCCAGTAACACGTGTATAAAATGGGACTTTCCTATATTGTTTTTATTGATTCTGTCGTGGCAACCTTGTAACAAAGCCCTGCTTCATAATTGAATTGCCACATTGGACACAATCGGCTTCAATTTTCCGGCAAAAGCTTGAGAGGGGCGGCGGAAATGCCGGCTTTGTGCAACGCAAAGCTGCTGCGAAATGAGGAACAAAGATCAGATTTCACACAAAAGCTGTATGTTCGGGGTGTGTTAGTTTTGTCGAGCGGGAAATACGCAGTCAGAGACTTTAATATGAGGAGAAACGTTATAGTAACGGGAAAGATAAATGTTGATTTGGTTTGTTTGTGTGCTCATTTGACCAGGGATTGTCCCATCTGTGCAACATAATTTAAACCTAATATTGTGTTGGTCCCCCTTATGTTGTCAAAAGTGCTCTGAACCATTTGGCATGGACAAGAGGACCTCTCAGGGTGTCTGGAACCAGGATGTTGGCAGTGGATCCTTCGGGTACTCTGGCTTGTGCAGTGGGGCCTCTGTCAATCCAACTTGTTCCACTGCATCCTGTTGATGCTTGATCAGAATGGGGTCTAGGAAGTCTGGAGGTCAAATCAACATGACTGATTGTCATGTTCCTCAACATGTTCCTGATTGTTGGATGTTTTTGCCATGTGATGGGGTGCATTTTCCTGTGGGGGTAGGCCAGGGACATTTGGGATTGCCATTTGCATGAGGGAGTGTTCTTGTTCTGGGACAATGTTTATTTGGGTGTTTAAGTCTCATCAACATGGATGTTAAAATCCAAGGTTTTCCAGCAGAACACCACATAGTACCAATATGATCAATGTTATTCACTTCACCTGTCAGTGGTCAGAATGTTGTGGCTGATCGGTGTATATCCTCAGACGCATTGTATTCTGCAAATGTTATTGAGGTTTTTGAGTTGTACAGTAATTGGGAAAGATTCAGAACCTACCTCGAAAGGCTCACAAGAACAAGAAAATGACTGTCAGGGACATAAAACTGGCTAATAGGACACCATCCTGTCATTACGGAGAGTTTCTGATTCCAGTTTTTAATGATGAATCTGTCAGTGTGCTGTCACAGTTCCACTGGACCCAGATCTATTTGTTTTGAGAATTTTCTTTGAGTCACGCAGTGCAACACCAACAGACTGGTCTGCTTCTGCTTAAGCTTTAGTTTTGAGATAACTCTCAAACCAAATGCGACAGCAGTGAAAATGAGTTCTGCTGGCTGATATGTGGCTTGATAAAAGAAGACAGTCGGATTTTACAGAGTTTAGCGAGTTACTTGCCCGTCGAAAAACTAATCAGCAGCAAAAGTAATGTCAAAGTTATGCTTTACTTTCTTTACGCAGCTCGGTTCTGTCAAAGTTTTCTTTAAATTCCAAATTTCCACACCTACTAACCCTGTATCCTAAAATTTTTGTTTCTATACAGCTAAACTGAATTTTTTTAAATGTAGTGTCCCTGAAAGATAAGACTCTGTTTGAGACACTTTTAAAGTCCCTACATGAACTAGGAGTCCCAAAATGGAATGTAGGACCATTACTCTTTAACTGGTTAATTTTCCCCCATTTGGTTAGGTTTTGGCACCCCAACTACTTGGTGAATGACAATAGCATTTTCTGCGTTACCAGGATGATGAGGCCAACTGTGTCTATATGATTGGTTGCTTAGAAAATAAATGCCAATGGCGATATGTCACAAGCAAACATTTTCCAAAAGAAAATGCATTTCACCTGAAATATAATTAAGAATGCAGTTTAGTTACATAGGGACAGCACTTTTGGAGACAGGGTTGCACAATCACATTGGATGTTTTCAATTTAACACTCATGATTAACTGACCATCCAGCAGCAGATAATTTAGCCTCTGCAGACGTCTCACATGAATTAATAGGATTTCTCCCCACATCAAGCCCCTTTGTCAAGTTGGACCAGTCTGTCATCTGTCAAGCTACAAGTCAAATGAAATGTTAATTTAATTAAAGTTAATGTGTATTAATGGGAAATCTGCACTAGAGATGAGTAGGCCATGAGAGCACCATGGGTTCATTGTTGGTCTGTAGGTCTTTAGATTAGGTGACTGTTCACCACTTTGTACAAGATTGAAATATGTATAACTATTGGATAGATTGCTATATTTTTTTACATTCATTGTTCCCAGAGGATGAATCCTGCAGAAACACATAATGTTTTGGTTTTTTTTTACTTTTAAATTTTCTTACCTCATTTTTTTTTCTTTTCAAATCATACCATCCTTGACGCATTGGTAGAATTGTCTGTGTGACTTTCATGCGAGTACAGCATATTGAATTGAATGTGGGATGAGCTTTTCTTGCCCAGAGCACAATGTCTTACAATTTATATCAATTTCATTCTGAAATAACTTGAAAGCGGTGCGATTATCAAGTTAAAATCATAGACTGTAAACAAGTGAGCATCATTCTGTAGAGTAGATGGACAGTGTCAAGTTGTTGTTAAAGGATAATGGTAAATGGTCTGCACTTATATAGCACCTTTCTACCTTAGTGGTACTTAGCACTTTACAATGTGTTTCTCATTCACCCATTCACACACAGATTCACAAACCAATGGCGACAGACTTCCATGCAAGGTGCCTGCCTACCATTGGGAGCAACTTGCTGTTCATCCCACGCACTCATTTTAAAACCTGTGGTGATCGGGCATTTCAGGCAGTGGCACCAAAATTGTGGAACTCTCTGCCGCTGGCCTTACGCTGCACTAATTCCATTGACTACTTTAAAATGCAGCTAAAGACACTTTTATACAGACAAGCTTTTAATTAACCTCTTTTATTAACTTTGCGTTTACATTGTATTTTCTTTTGCCCTATTTTTGAAGGACTGTGTTGTATTTTTATAAATTTTACTTTACTTACTTAACTTGGGGTTCAGTGTCTTGCCCAAGGACACTTCAGCATGTAGAGGGCCCGGGGATCGAACCACCAACCTTGCGATCAGTGGACAACCCGCTCTACCACCTGAGCAACAGCCGGATATTGCTGTCTATAGAGTGTGAAATTCTGACAGCAGTAAGGGAACTAACTTCTTGTTATTTGTAATTCTGTGCACTTTAAAGGCACTGACTAAGATTAACTTAACCTATTAGCTGCACATGGATACATTCCAGCTATTGTAGGACCAATGGGATATGTTATAGTTTAAATAGCAACACTGCAGCAGTTTAATGTCTATGACAGAGAAATAGAAATAGGTACCTTGGATGTTTTATCTGTTTTCTGATAATTTAGCAGAGAAAACTTTTAAAAAGTAAATTTTGGGTAAACTTTAAAGGGTCGTGTCACCATGTGGGATGGGTGGCCAGTCAGACAGCATTTGAAAGGTCTCACTTTTTCCTACATTTTGATACCACACTCCTCTTCTAGCCATAATTTCATTCTGTGTCAAAACAGTTTTCGAAAAAAGTCCTATTTTATCACGGACTAATGAAGCTTATGGCTGTGAAATGGAGAGACAACACTGATGTTCACTTGTTTTATATATAATTTAGACAAATCACATTTGATCAAACAACTTTGGAGCATTTGGTGCTTGTTTGAGAGTCGCTCACATTCTCCTCTGATAGTGTTCATTTCCTGTTCTGTCTGTCTGGCTATTTCCGTCATCAGATTGAGAATCATGTGTAATTTTGGAATCCCATCTAAGCAAATTTTGGACAATTGTAACTATAGTCAGATGTTGTGACCTAATAATGGAGTAGTGATATTGAAAAGACTATTAACTTGCACATTCACACAGTCTGCCAGCTTCCCTTCCTGATTTTGGCTGCAGCAGCTGTGTTGCTTTTACCCTGAGTTCATATTGGTTTACGATTGTAATTTGTTCTTAATGTGATAAATATGCAGTTCTAGACATGTCCATGTTTGTGATTGGTCATCTGGTGCTAACATTGCCTCTTTTATGTGAATGTGCTCAGAGCTGGTTTCAGAGGTTGAGTTGATCACCTAAGAACACACAAAATGCAGTTTTTAAATGATGATTTAATGCTGTCCAGCCCCCTTTGCCCCATGTGAAAAAGTAATTGCCCCCTTAGCTACCAATCTACCAAATGACCAAATTCATTTGGCAATTTAACCCTAATTAAATGCCTCTTAGTCATCGTTATTTTACAGAGAGAAAAAAACTATTTGTTTGGGGAAAAAGCATTATTACATTTAAAGACTTTTAAAATATGATGCATAACAAAAACATATCCTGGGTATGTTGCTTCATTATCCAGGCCTTAGGGAGTTACTCACATTTCACTGATATGTTCACACATCTTGATCAGATTTTTTTTTAAATAAATTATTTTTGAATATTCCAAAAAAAAAAATCAAAAACAAAACAAAAAACAGGTGATGTTGACATTAATTGCAGTAGTTGACATTACTTTGTAGAAATCTGTTTTCACTTTGACAAGAAAGAGTCTTTTTTTGTACATTTTTGTCAAAGAAAGCCAAATTAAAACGACTGTGATTCAATGTTGAAAAGCAAAAAAGGGGGGAAACTTGCAGTCACCCCTGAGATGTTCATTCTGAGCCAGGAAACACCCTGACATGACATCTGCTGAGATTAGAGCAGCTAAAACACAGAGAATGGTCCAGAATACTTCCTTGATAATAATTGTCCAGCACTAGCAGGATAATGACTATTTCAAGTTTTCATTTGGCACCACCAGATAAAAATTTGTCTCACATGCATGTGCACTCAGTTTTATTCCAGAATGGCAATGTTACCTTGCCACTGAAACTAATAAATATATATTTATATATGTATTTTTAACAATATGGCGATCTCGCTCCTCATCCCAGCCTGCTGACCACATCTGTCCCAGGAGATTCACGACAGTAATAAGCCATCTCCTCGCCCATTACTTTTCTAAAATGCATTACAGAGTGTGCTGCACTGTACTAAGATAACCAGCAATTTAAATATTTGAATAAAGTGAATGCAGCTTTTCAGTTTACAAGAAATAATTGAAGGTTCATCAAAAACATACTCAAAACGTCACAATGAGCAGTATTTATCATGACAGGAGAATGATAGAATAATACTTGTTGAGATGAAAAAAGAATCAAGTTAATATTTTAAGGAGACCTTCACCAGAATGCACAAACAGGTAATTTCTGCTGGAGGCTTGACTTGACAGGCCCGAGTCAAAATTTAAATCGCTAGTGGCCCCCCTGCAATTATTACAAATCACTGGATGTCCACAGCTCATATTGATCTGAGGTTAAAAGAGGCGTAGTGGGAGTGACGGCTGGAATTTGCGCCAGAAGTTTCCACACGTCCCATCTCCTTATGTGCAACTTCACAAATCCGATCATCTTTAGCACCCTGACTTGATGTTTCATTGTGGTTTCTGTGAGCAAACGGAAATGGAGAGCGCAGCGGCACAACAGATGGCATCTCACACCCTCGCCGTCCCCTGAGCCTACTCAGTGACCAGTGCCATGCTGCCACTCTGGGCGCAGACACTGTGTGGCAGAATTCATTAGCAGGATCAGGCTGGCAATAAGGAGGTCTGCAACGCCGGTCAGGCTCGGGGTCTAACATTTCCTGTGTCATTTCCCTTCTCAAGGAGCTCAGTTTGTCACCCGAGCCATCCCCGCCGCCCTCCAGTGAGCGTTTATCACTTAGCCTTGTGGTGAAGATTCCTAAAAACGAGTCATTGATTCAGGAAATGAAACTACCTTGAGCTAAACCAACTGTGTGTAAACACTCTTTGTCGCCACACACCAAAACAAATCCATACAGAACTTACAGTCCTTCACGAAGGGAATTTTCAAACACCTCACTCTGTCACGGCGTCTGGATTGTGGTGGCGATAAATGGATTGAGGCAACCAATTCACAGCAGAATAACCTTTCGCCGGCACGCTCTAACCTCGTCGCTGGCCGCATTTCAGCCTCTTATGTTTGGCATTTTTATACAAATCACATTACAGTCTATTGGCCTTTTTGGAGCAATCTCCAATTCAAGACTTGTGAATGAAATAGAAACAGACACTCCTGCTAAGGCACAGCTGCATCATCACAGTGAGGTCATTGCAGTTCTTATGATTCAGATTGACCTCTTGATAGCTCTCTGAAATACCGGGGATAACAAAAATACAAAGAAAAAAAAATGAAGGTTCAAGTTAATAAATGAGAAATTCTGAGGTGCCGTTTGAACAGATTGCAGTTTCCCTCAATTCATTGTGATCACAGATAAAACAAACACTGATTTTTGCAGCGTAAAAGCTCCTATTCAACTGTAAAAACAAAGCACAGAAGTCATATTTCATCATGTGTTGTGTTTCCACGCTTCCCATCAAAACAACCAAAAAAAAAAAAGTGTCGATTCCATTTCCAGTCTGGCAAGAATCAAAGATGTTCCTCGCCTCTCCACATCTGGTCTCGTCTGCTGTTTTTCATGCTCATAAGCTTAAATTGGCACCGGATGAGCACAGTTGGTCAGTTCTATTTCCATCCAGGCAAAGTCAGCCTGCCTGTTTATCTGTGTGTCTCGAGCAACTTAGTCCCCAGAAAGGAGGAGAAGCTGCAGCTATGTTTCTTATTACATATTCTCCCTGAAGAACTCCACACTATGTTCGCTGAAAACTCCGGCTCCTGAGACTGACTGACTGACTGACTCTCACTCTCTTACAAACAACATGACTCCTGGTTTTCCCAGACCTGAGCTGAATAGCAAGAAGGGAGGAGATGCACATGCCCGAAATATGGCTCTATGGGTTGGATGTTTTATGTAACGGGTTTGTTTCTCGACAGATCATAGCTGCATATAACTATCCTTGAGAGCATCTCCTGTAACTATAAAATATCATTGGCATTCTGCGTGGAAATTTCCGATTCCTGACATAAAAACAACAAGCCGTCAATTGTTCAGAGTAGTTACAGCCTCCATGATGATCCTTTCATATGATTGGCTCAGGGTAAATTAGCCAAATACATCAAGCCCAAATAGATTTTTATTTTTTTTACCAATAAGCCCAATAATGATTCCCCCACATGCCTCTGTGTGACTCACAGTTAAATCTGTCTTGTCTGAACGTAATGCAATATGCATTATCAATTTGTGTCTGTGGAGCAGTGGGTTTGTTTTTTTTGTTTTTTTGGAAGTTCAGGTCCAACAGCACCACCCTCTGACCATCCTGAGGTACTGCAGGTGATCCCTAAACCTTCGAGGGTGACTCAGAATCCAAATTATGCATCCAGGATGTGCATCATCTCGGCTCTTTGGAGGGAAAGAAGCAATAATATTTGTAATAATAGGTGCATCAATCACATCTGCACTCATAAAACCAAAGCAGTACATGCAGTGTTAGTGAGTGAAGAAAGGAAATGTGTTTTCCAGGTACGAGAAGACATATAAACACACATCCATGAGGCACTTTCCCTTGGTTTGTTTCCCTGTCTTCACACTTCCACCCAGTTGCTGAGCTAATCTGACACTTGTGCGACTTGTCCACTCCCCCCGATCAGTTGATATTTTCACCAAACTCCTCAAACCCCCCCATCTCCCAAGAGTCCCCGGCAACCAGCTCTATAAAATCCCCAGCAACATCATGTCAAGAGTTCCTCAAGCGCTCTCCTCCCCATACACAAAGACCGCACACACAACTCGCACATCTACACACTCCTGTCTGTCACCGCTCACCACCGGGGTTGCCACAGACATGCACTGACATCACAATTAAACCGAGAACGCCCCGGCAGTGCACGGTCATCCATCACATGCACCCAACACCACCACCACCCCCCCCTCTACCACAAACACACCGACAGAGACAGAGAGAGCAGTGGCAGGAGTGTCTTCCTGCATGCTATGAGGGAGGGATGCATCTCGTGCTGGCAGCTCCGCAAAGCATCTTGATCGGGGTGTGAAAATAAATGTTCCATCCTCAACTGGACAGCAGCCTATAAATTGGGTTTTACACCGTTTTATCATAATTAAATGCCTATTTTACAGGTATTTGCTGTTATTTAAAAGAAAAAAACAAGTTGTATGGGGAAAAGTGTCAACCAAAAATGTTTTTAATCATTATTTTACAATTTACAATTTGTTAAATATGTGATATATAACAAAAACATATCCTAGGTATGTTGCTTTGTTGTACTAAGAAGTTAGTCAAAGTCACAAACTAGAAACTTTTGTGTTTCAGCTGTTAGAATAGAGAGGATATCTGATATCAACAAAGAATTTTAAAAATAAATGTATTAAATATTACAAATATGTTTTTTTTAATGAACCAAAATGAAAAATGAACCATTCATTGCAGTAGTTGACATTAGGGCAGTGGTGGCCTCGTGGTTTGTGAAGCGAACTTGTAACTGACTGGCAAGAGGTTGAGGTGGGAAAGTGAGAGCGACCGCTTGTCCCAGTCACCACCACTGTGGGCCCTTGAGCAAGGCCCTTAACCCCTGACTGCTCCCCGGGTGCTGCACCGCGGCAGCCCACTGCTCCTAGTATGTATAGTTAAGGTTAACTTTGAATAGGATGGGTCAGATGCAGAGAAGATGTTTCCCCAAGGGGATCAATAAAGGATAGATTATCATGCATGTTTTTGGACTGTGATAGGCAGAAGACCCATTCTGGCACCGGGAGAACAAGCAACATATAAACATAATATATAAAGTATGTCACCGTTCACTATATGATGTAAATCCTTAATAACAGGATCAAGAAATAGATCTGCACAAAAATAAAGACAATCCCATGCTAAGCTAACTAGCTACTGGCTTAGCATTATGCTTTAACTGAGAAACGGCAGGGAAGCAAGTAAGTGTATTTCCATAAATCTATTCCTTTCAAGACTTTAAACTACTTCCTGGTGGAAGTATGTCAGAATTATAAATTACAAACCAGCTCGTCCACCACGACAAACCCTCCATGCAGTGATGCAGACGAGCTTCAACAATCTATTTGTGTGTAATCCCTGAAGTGTCGTAGATGATTCACGTTAAGCTCTACCCACCGACTCTGTTGTATAGCTGGTGGCTCAACACTCGCCCATGAATGTTTTAGAATTTCACAGCAGCTCTGAGGCTTCATATTCCACTGTATCAGTCGCAGCTCTAAATGGCCTCAATTCCTGAAGGTTTGTTTTCTTTTTCTTTAAATGTACTGTACACGCCTAGAGTGATAGTAGTCATGATCCTGCTGTCTCCTTCTCCTGCTCGCACCGAAACATACACGTATACGGCGTTAATGCGGCCTGGCATCGGCTGCAAACATTTATCTGCATTGATAGTGAACACTGTGGGTGTTGTGACAACCTGCATAGACATCAAAAGACGGTGACGGAGCAGGACACGGAGGATTCATCCCCGGTAATAGACACACACACACTCAAGGGCCACGGTTGCACACGCCTACGCGCACTCCCACGCTTTGAATATTAATGCCGCTACCTGCTGGATGTCAGTTGGCATCATGTGAAAGAGGCCACTGATGCAGGTGGAGGGAGGTGCAACACTTATTCAGTGCAATGACTTACACTGAAGGTTGCATGTACACACAAACACGTCTCACTGCTGACTAAAGTAGTATTGGAAGGGAGGAAAAAAAAAAAAAAGGTGTGCGAGTGGGTGGTGTTATCCATTTCTGTTTATAGACAGCAGAGCTAATACCAGCTAATGAGATAGCAGTTAGCTGTTGTGTTGTTCGGGGACTTGGCCGGTGTGACATCCGATAAAATTGCAAAGGACAGGGAGGTGTTGGTGGCAAACGAAGAGGTGTGAAGTGTGAATTAGACAACTCTATACATGAACCGCGTCCAACTGTGCAGCCTGTGCAGGAAGGAAACAACAGTTTACAGCAGAGAGTTTTATAGATGGGTGACAAATGAAAGGGAAAACTAACATTAGGTGTCTCAGTTAGGTGTCAGGCTACATTCAAACACCAGTCAGAGACCATCAAATAGTGTGTTGCTGCTTTAAGTTGTCATTAATGTTGGCGTGTTCTTCTAACTACAGCGGATTATTAGCTGAATTATTAAGCAGGGTTGCAGGAAGGTTTTATAAATCCCCCATCAGTGACAGATCTTGTTTAAATGTAAAGAACAGCCCTTTAATCATCTGAACCCCAAAACCTGGATTTCAAATGTCTTTTTTTAATGCCAAATTTACACCATTTATCCGAGCCAGACACTGTAAAATCAGAAAGAATTTATGCATTTCCAACTTTCTGATGATCCTTGAACTACTCATCATCATCAAAGCTTAAACAATCTAAGCTTCAAATCGTGGTATCTCATCAAAATCATTTTATTCTTCAAAAATTAATCGTTTGCACTAAACATACTGTAAATACAAAAAAGTCGTCTCTTCTCGGCCCAACCGAGGAGCCTTTGGTGACTCAGCTATGACCAACAGCCCCATGACAAAAATTCAAGGACTTTTCTCATCTGCATCTTCATGATGTTTCATTAAATCACTTTATTTAGCATGTTGTTTTAATGTCTAAAATAAACCATTTGCTCAAACCAAATTCTGCAAATACAAAAAAAATTGCACTCCAAAACACAACCATGAAGCTCTGACTGACTAGGCTGCGACCAACATTTGCATCGCCAAAATTCAGGGACTTTTCTCACCTGTATTGTCATGGAGTTTAATCGAAATCACTTTATAATACAAGTATTTTAACCCTTTAAGTCCTAATGCGTCATCAGCGACATGTTTGGGCTAGCGCACTTTGGAATACTGTAAATATGTCACCGTTTGTGCTATCGGAAAAAAATCGAACGGTTTCTGAAAGCTGAGGTGTTGCGCTTTACAGCCAATATGGTGTCATTACGGTAAATTCATTCGTGTCACTCCCAGGAATCCGCTGGATGAAATTACCGTAAAATTACCGTAATGACACCATATTGGCTGTAAAGCGCAACAACATTGTCATTACGGTAATATCATCCGTGCCCTGCCAGGAATCCGCAGGATGAAATTACCGTAAAATTACCGTAACTCTTATAATAGGCTTCTTCTGAAAAAATGGGCACCAGCACTCACAGGACATTTTCTTACCTTTTTGTAATCACAATAAGAAAAAAAACACCAGGTGGACATTTTGAGGTTCAGGTCTTAAAGGGTTAAATTTAAAACCATTTGCTCAAACAAGAAATACCAAAAAAATGTGCAATCCTTGATGCAACCCTGAAGCCACCAGTGACAAATACTCAGAGACTATTCAACTGAACTGGGCTGAACTGCAGGCTGTGTATACGTAGAGCAGATAGGAGAGTATGGAAACAGAATGAACATGTGTTAGTAAGACATGTGGTCAACTGGAAAAAATGCTGCACACATGTCAATTCCAGATTCATATTTTTTTGTAGAATGAAAAATGTAAGAATTTTTCTGTTTTCATCTGTTTTTTTTCTGATTTATGGTATTGTAACTGTGCCATGCTGCACATAAGACATTTACAAGTTCTCTCTACTTCTAGCCATAGCTGTTCTGTGTCCATAGAGGTGCAGGGCTTTATATATTAGAGCCCACAGTGAGTAAAAATCTAACAAAAACAAAGAAAATACACACAGAAACTGCTTCGGATGGTGAATTTGTCACTTCCACACACCACTGCCAGCTGCATCTAAAGTTCCATGTTTTAGTCCTTCCCCACCTCATCTATGTCTGTGCATGCTCGGTGCTCTTCTGCTGCCTCCCCCCCCTTGGATAGCCGCCTCATTATAAACAGCCAATGACATTTCCTTAGCATAGACCTGGCATTTAGTTTGATGGATTTATTGACATTTGCTGTTCCTTTTTTTCCCCTACAGTACTCGCCGGCTGCGGCTCTTTAAGAAACCGTCCTCAGGTCTGACCCCAATTCAAACCCTCCACTGCAGCGTCTGCGCGTCCCCCCTTCCATCTGACGCTGTGTGCTATGTGTGTGTTTTGACAAACAGCGATGTTGAGGCGGTTAAGCTCACAGGCATCAGCATGCAGGGAGGACTGTGCTTGTGCCACTGCTGCATACTGAGACGCTGATACTGCTCCTGCTGCTGTGCAGGCTTATAGATATTTCAAAACCATAGACTCATAATTACAGCATATTTTGATTATCGTGGAAGCATAAAGTCATAATGGAAGTTGTATTTCAGAGAAGAGGCCAGCTTGAATAGTAATAAGCTGTGAATCTAATGGCCTCTGAAGAGGAGACATAGAGTCCATTAATTAGTTCCTTCGCTCTGTAACTTGAAATAAAGAGGCGCGGGGGGGAGATGGGAGGCGTTGATAACTAATGTGGCAGAATTAGCCGACCAGTATTCGTCAGGTTTGGTCGAGTCTCTCTACATGTGCATGTGAGGCTGGGTAATTTAACCACAGCAGGGGTTGGTGTTTAGAAAGAGAGGCGTCCTTGAAGAGACAGCTGCAGGCCAAGACATGCAGTGTAAAAAAAATAAAAATAAAATCAGTGCAACGGGGAAAATCTAGCAGCCAGGAGGCCCGAAGAAATACTAGAACATCCAAAACATTATCTACTGTACTACTACTAGTTATTATGTGAAATTTAACCAAACAGAAAAAATGTGTAAAATAACTATTACATTTTTGTTTTTAATTATAAACTAACTAATAAAAATATATTTACAATTTTTCAGTCCCTAAGACAGATACATTTATTTCAAATAAAGACAAATATCTATTTATAGTCAAATATACAGATTTTTGAAACAGACATCTACAGTTTGGGCCTGTTTGTTTTTTACAATCAACATGTAAATAATGATGTTATTATAATGTTGTTGTTGTTTTTTTCTGTGATTTTTTACGAATAATTTAACTGAATGGGGAAAATTTAAATACGGCAAAAAAGTGGTTAAAAATTGTATTAAAAAAATGTTTAAAAAAGAATATATTATTTACAGTTTTGGTCTGGTTTATGTTTGTTTGTTTTTGTGACATATAAATTAATCATTTATTTCTATATTTTTTATGGA
>OMNN01093917.1:0-17296 GCA_900302755.1 Chromis chromis | reverse complement strand
AACTACATATTGCCAAAAGTATTGGGACACCCCTCCAGATTATTGAATTCAGGTGTTCCAATCACTTCCATGGCCACAGGTGTATAAAATCAAGCATATAGGCATGCAGACTGCTTCTACAAACATCTGTGTAAGAATGGTTCGCACAGTGAATTCAAGTGTGGTACCGTGATAGGTTGCCACCTGTACAATAAGTCCATTCATGAAATTTCCTTGATACTAGATATTCCACGGTCAACTGTTTGTGGTATTATAACAAAGTGGAAGCAATTGGAACAACAGCAACTCAACCACAAAGTAGTAGGTCATGTAAAATCAAAGAGCGGGGTCAGCGGATGCTGAGGCGGACAGTGGACAGAAATCACCAACTTTCTGCAGAGTCAATAGCTACAGACCTCCAAACCTTGTGTGGCCTTCAGATTAGCTCAAGAACAGTGGTAGAGAGCTTCATGCAATGGGTTTCCATGGCCGAGCAGCTGCATCCAAGCATTACATCACCAAGTGTAATGCAAAGCGTTGGATGCAGTGGTGTAAAGCACACCGCCACTGGACTCTAGAGCATTGGAAACGTGTTCTCTGGAGTGACCAATCACGCTTCTCTGTCTGGCAATCTGATGGACTAGTCTGAGTTTGGCAGTTGCCAGGAGAACGGTGACTGCATTGTGCCAAGTGTAAAGTTTGGTGGAGGGGAGATTATGGTGTGGGGTTGTTTCTCAGGGGTTGGGCTTGGCCCCTTAGTTCCAGTGAAAGGAACTCTTAATGCTTCAGCATACCAAGACATTTTGGACAATTTCATGCTCCCAACTTTGTGGGAACAGTTTGGGGATGGCCCCTTCCTGTTCCAACATGACTGCGCACCAGTGCACAAAGCAAGGTCAGGAAAGACATGGATGAGCCAGTTTGGTGTGGAGGAACTTGACTGGCCTGCACAGAGTCCTGACCTCAACACAATAGAACACCTTTGGGATGAATTAGCGCAGAGACTGAGAGCCAGGCCTTCTGGTCCAACATCAGTGCCTGACCTCACAAATGTACTTCTGGAAGAATGGTCAAAGATTCCCATAAACACTCCTAAACCTTGTGGAAAGCCTTCCCAGAAGAGTTGAGGCTGTTATAGCTGCAAAGGGTGGGCCAACTCCATATTAAACCCTACAGATTAAGAATGAAAGGTCATTAAAGTTCATGTGTGTGCATATATATATATATAGTTTTAGACCTTTTTATCTGCAAATTTTATTAAATATGATCTGTAATTTACTAAAACAGGGGAAAAAATATGTCAAATAACAGCAACTTGTTCAAGAAATTACTGTTAAAAACTGTTATAAATGTTGGTTTTTTACAGTGTAGGTTAAATCCATAATGTATAGAAAGTGTTTAATTCACACCACATGTTGCCTTTTTCAAGGTGTTAGATTACTGATACTTTGTCATGAACCACGACCACAATTCGACTCATTAAGCTGTCAGTCACACCCACAACATTACAATTCCTGTCAGTTTGGAGCCCTGCGCTGGCAGCACATACAATATAAGCCACTACATTAAACTTTAACAATGTCCAATTCATTATCTGCCTGTTGTTTGGACTGCACCATGGAAACCAGCCCAAAAGTGTTGACTAGACGCGGGCAGTCAAGATGCTCTCTGTAATACAAGACGATGTTTCCTGATGCATGTTGGATTTCTGGACATCTCCCCTCTAAAGCGTCTCCCATTTTATCATTTGATCTTTTTCATCCTCATTACGTAGCGGCTTCTCAAAGAAAACCTCATGCTATGAAAGCAGCGTTATGTCTGGCTTCACAGGAGCTCCTGTGCACCCTCATTAGACAGATGCTGTTGCCAGAGGGGACTGTGGTATCTGGGGTAAACTGTTAGTGGCGTCCTTGCTTTCCTTTCACAGGAACAGATGTCAGAGGGAGTGAGACTGCCTTGTCATTCCACCTGAGCTTTCCGTCCTTTCATTTTTCTGGTGTGGTTCATATTAAATTGTTTTTGTGTGCAGTGTTTCCACCGAACACCGACGCCGCTACGGACCGAAATAACCCCTGAGCGCCAAGCAGAATGATGTGTCACAAAACAGCCATGCTAGGTTAATGAATAAGCCAAAATATGCATGTTGCAATGGTGCGTCATTAGCGGGGAAAGTAATTATGGAGCTAAAAAATGGTGTCAATTTGCGGCTAAGTAATGTTACCCTATGCATGTCATTTATTTTGCATCGCTAGGAGGGATTTCGGGTCATTAAAAGTATGTGCACCAAGTGTTTTACTTTGTTTTTACATAAAGGAACTCTAAACAGGGAGATGAGACGGATGTGATTTTTGTAAAAGTTACTCGGAGATACAACAAGTGCTGATGGAGCAGGTAGAGGCACGCCATGTATAATTGGTTTCCACAACACATTTTCCTGTTTTCTTCCCCTTTTCACCTCCTGTGACATCCTTTATCTCTCACCCCTCTCTGTAAATATTTTTACCCATTTGAACCCTCACTCTTCTATCTTTGTCTTCCCCTCTGTCTCCTCCTCTGGCTTTGTTTTACTCGCATGCCCACACACACACCCAGGAAAAGCTTGGCGTTGCTTATCGGGCAGAAAGAGAATCCCAAAATATTCAGACTGTTCAAGCATCAAATATAAGGATTTTCGTGCTAAAACACACATCTGTGAGGAGGATAAAAAGCAAACTTTCTTTTATCTTTCAAGAGCACCGTTCTTTTTTATCTCATTTCCTGTCAAAACAGAGGATACATGTGTCAGTTTGTTAATTTGACAGACTGGATTTTATCTTCAAAGAAAACTGCCGCAAATCTAAAATCCATAAGACAGTAAGTAGACAAATTGAACAATATTTAACCTTCCTTGCTCGAACCGAAGTAAATAAAAAGCTCTAAAAAAAGACGAGAACAAACATTACACCTACAGTGGAATCATGCTGAAATTATAGTACTAAATGTGCCTCCGTGAGTCATCAGAGTCCACTGGAGACAATCCTATTTGGAGATCTCACACTTTCAGTTTGTTTTTTTCACCTCTGAACAATTGCATAATAGTATTGCTTCACCAAAAGCAGAGAAAAAGTCACAAGGTCTCACAAGTAGCACAAGCGTTGGTGACTTGTCCCTCCAGATAAGACATTTTGCCACTGCTGACATGCCAGAGCAAATGGAATTCCAGCTGATGCAATTCCACTTGAGGATTATGGTTTTCTCTGGTGTTCACGCCGGTTAAAAATGCATTGAAAATGGATGGACATGATCCTCAGCTGAGGCTATGGTTTTCCCATGTTCCATTTTCTCATGTTCAGCTTTCCAAACTCACAGTGTGTTCCACTGCATGTTTTGCATCATACCAAATCAAAATGCTGCTGTGCTGTGTTTCCACCTTAAACCAGCAACACCTGTGTTCTCTTGGAAGAGATGTGCATTTTTAGAAATCAAACCTGACTGGTTGAGTGTGAATGTGGCCCACACTGTAAAATGCAGCCCTGCCTAACAAAAATTACAGCTAAATCACATTTTCAATTAAGTTTTGAAAGGAAACATGTCTTCTCCCAGATATCACAAATACATTTCAAAATCAGAATATCTTTGCCTTTTATTTTATTGCTGTGCTGTTGCTGCTTTTCAGCCAGCCAATCATACATTAGATGGGGCGGGACTCACCACCCTGGCAACCCAGAAAATGGAGGAGATGCCTTAAACATGTTGTGAAAAGTCATATTTTAACCCAAACTGTGCGATTTTTCTTAACTGAACCACACCGATCAGCCACAACATTCTGACCACTGACAGGTGAAGTGACTAACATTGATCATATTGGTACTATGTGGTGTTCTGCTGGAAAACCTTGGATTTTAACATCCATGTTGATGAGACTTAGACACCCAAATAAACATTGTCCCAGAACAAACACACTTCCTCATGCTAATGGAAATCCCAAATGACCCCATTCTGATCAAGCATCAACAGGATGCAGTGGAACAAGTTGGATTGACAGAGGCCCCACTGCACAAGCCAGAGTACCCAAAAGATCCACTGCCAACGTCCTGGTGCCAGACCCCATAGGACACCCTAAGAGGTCCTCTTGTCCATGCCCAATGGTTCAGAGCATTTTTGACGACATAAGGGGGACCAACACAATATTAGGCAGGTGGTCATAATGTTATGCCTGATCGGTGTATGTGTATAATTTGGTCTTAAAAATACAATTTTCTTGAAACAAGTGAGTAATTGTGCCAGAAGAGTTTTGTAATGTCAGTCTTTTTAACTTGTATCAACCATTTCAGAGGTCATAGTCAAGATCTTGAAGCAACTAGATTTTTGCATTGTTAATCTTTCACAGCTGCACCTGAACCATTTCACAGGGAGTCCGGATTATTCATGGTCCTTTTGCTCTTCTAGGCACATCCTCATTTGTCTTGCTTCCTACCTGGGTTGTGTTTGCTTCGCCTACTTTGACGTTGCTACCGAGGCCCCGGAGCGAGGCCCCGTCATCATGTTCTGGCCCAACGAGAAGTGGGCCTTCATCGGTGTGCCGTACGTTTCCCTACTCTGCGTCCACAAGAAGTCCGCCGTCAAGGTGACTTAAGGTGACCTGAGTCTGCTGCTCTCTTTGTGTTGCTTCAACACTTCGACACCAAGATACCACCAGCACATGTGTGAGTCGTGTTGCATCCACTGGTGCTTTTGTGACTTGAGGATGTACGTGATGCACATTTTAGCCAAACCGCGAGGATCTACCTTTTCCTTTTCCCTGCCCCGGTCTGGGCTTTGATACACAGCAGTGTTTATGCAACTCCGTCAAAGAACGAAAGGTGCCACAAATCTGTCAAACCTGACACCTGATTACTCTTTAAATAGCATAATATCAAAGCCAAGAAACCTTTACAGTGTTCCAAACATATCTCAGGCTTATCAGGAGAGATCATGTGCTCTCTTAAAGGACCAGTGTGTGGGATTTAGATTCATCTAGTGGGGAGATTGCAGGTTCCAACCAACGGAAGTCCCTTCTCTTCCCAAGCATGTAGGAGAACATTCAGTGGCTGTCACTTAATTTGAAAAATGTAAGAGGTTCTTTCTAGAGTCAGCATAACATGTAGGAACATGTTAGACTCCACAGAAGAGGACCCACCATGATATGAAGGGCTGATTCTAAGCTAAAAATACAGTGACACAATTCTGAATTACATTTCTGCCAAATCCTAGATCCTAAATCCTACACACTGGTCCTTAAAAAGGGAAGGTATTAGTATTATGCATTTGAAACTTCTTTAAAGAGAAGATTTTGTACATTTTATGGTAACTCAAAAAAATTAAAAAACTCATCACGAAGCAGTGTGTTGCCTTTACGAGCATAAATATAGCATCTCATAGGTGTAGTCTGGCCATTATGAAACCATTTAGAAACAATAAAGCACTGGATTAATTAACTGTGATTGATGCATAATGCATTAAAGCTTCATGTTGCTCAGCCAATCTTACTACACTCAGTGAATCCACAAGCAGGTTCATAAAATGTTACAGAATAGTCACAAGACGGTAAATCTCACAAAACCTTAGGCTGTTACAGACCTGCCCTTTGCATTGACAGGCTTTTTAAAAGGAAAATGTCAGAAACAGATTTGACTTTGTTCTCGTACAGATGTGTTAAGTTTAACTTTCAGCATGCTACTGTGATTGTTGAGGATAGTATATGAGAAATGTGTTTAATATATTCCTGTACATATTTTAACTAACAAGGTAATACGCAGTTATCTTCCTAAGAATATCATTCGTATATGACTGAATGACTCGGTACCTTTTGTTATTGGCCAAAGCCCAAATTAAAGAATGACTGAATGTGAAATGAAGAATTGTTCTCAGAGCCCAAAGGCTACGTGCACATGAAATTTCAGAACTTGATAATTACATGTTACTACTCGAAAACTAGCTCGCTAATGTTTCGCTATTAATGCTGAAAGGTTTTCGCTTTTGATCTTCTTTTTTTTTTTTTTTTTACCCCAGGACATCTCAACTTGTTAACGGCTCTTCAGGGTTACTATTCAGTATTTTAGACTTTGTGCAAAAAGCCTTAATCGAACAAGGTAGTAAATTACAAAGGCAAGTGAAGGTGCATTGGGGTTTGTGATGTGGGTACTGTTTGCTCTAAGAGATGAGAAACTGCATTAGTTGCATTAAGTAATAAATTCATTTAATGAGTAGCTTATATCAAGTAAAATAGTAGGACTAACAAGGATTTATTACCTTTGATCTAAAACCAAAACTCTTATTTAGCAGCATTTATTGGATCAAAAAGAGGATATTCTGTATGTAGAATGTAAAAGGGACGTATTCTGGGCTGTGCAAAACAAAACATTAAGCCTAAAAGATAAAAATCTCCAAAGTTGTTTTTCACCTCAGACCTTTTGTTGGACGTATTATTGAAAACTGCCTCATGCTGTTTAGCTAATATTATTTTACTCCTGCACAGTCGTCTGGGAACTGCTAAAAAACTTGTGCACAAATAAAAAGGTCAAATGAAGGATCACGATTTATGAAGAAAACAACTATTTTACTGAAATTCTGAAGCGATATTTTGAAACACCATTCAGTATTTAGTTGAATATTAAACAATTTCTATTTTTGTAAGTGAATTGCTGCCAAAATTGATGGGTGAATGACTTTGATATTGTATTATTACTACCTTTTGTATTGCCAAACATTCTTGTTTTCATTAACCTTCAGGATAAACTTTAGGGAGTATTGACAAATGTGAACAAATCCCAATAATACTTACATTGTGCTGCAAATCATATTGAATTGTACAGGTGATCCATGATGGTGGGTTATTGTATGATGCAGAGAAAATCAAAATATTCAGGACTTGAGAAGTGAGTCAATGGATCAGCATCAGATTGCAGACTTTGTGTGAATAGAATAGCCTGATTAATGCTCAGCGTTGTGATGTTTGTCTTGGCATGAGGTATGACTATGTTAACAATGGCCTAATGGGTTGTGTCTTTTTATTGACTTACATGTACATAAAGCTCAGTGTTTCTCTGCCTGCATTGACAATACAGACAAACTGCACAGAAATATTTATTTTCATAAATTATCCTGTTTTGTAAACCAATATTTGTAATAGATTAGAATATTAGTATTTTATTTTATGCAATAAACCAAGCCAATACTCCAAATGACTGTTGGTGATTAGTTGTGTTCAACTTAAAAAAAAAAAAAATCATTCATCAAAAATACTTGTCACAGTTCATTCTACATTTTGTGCTTTGTGTTTTGCATGATGCAGATTACAGATTTTGTCACCAGGGGGCAAAGTTTTCCCACATCTACTTCACTTTACTTCTCTACACTGAGAAGTCACAACTGTCACTTTTAAGCAGAGTAAAATAGTTATTTTTTTTAAATTTCTGAATTAATTAATAAACAGAACTACAAATGTCCTCCTTAACAGACTGTCTTTTAGACTGAATAAAAAATCTGATCATATGGTTGTGAGCAAAAGTTTACATACTCTTCTTAAGACCATGTATATCATGGCAGTCTTTAGTTTTCAATGACTCTTGTAACTCTTAATTTTCTATAATGGAATTATTGAATGATTTGTCACAAAAACATTCATGCTTTTTAATTCTTTGAGAAATTTATTGTAAATCCCCTGGAAAAATCATCAAATCTGCTGGGTCAACTTGAACTATCCGTTTTGGTGATGTAGAGAGTTGTGTTAATTGAATTATCTTAGTGGCATGGCCTTTTAACTTCTTGTCAGTGATTATGGTTGACTACAACTGCTGACTCCTCTGAGCCAAATTAAATAGGGCCCATTTGATCCACTCATCAGACTCAGCCACAAATGCTACAATGAGAAAGTCAGAGGAGCTCAAAGATCTGAAGAAACAAATCATTGACTTGAACAAGTCGGGAGAGTTACTTGAAGCCATCATCTGTTGCTGAGATACAAATGGTCAAGATGGTCAAGAGTCAACCAAGAGTCACCAAAAAGCAGGTCTGCAATGAATTAAAAGCTGCTGGAACACAGGAGCCAGTGTCCACAGTCAAATGCTTCCTACATCACCATAAGCCAAAAGGCTACTGTGAAAGAAGGATACTCTTTCTCCAGAAGTCGCACCTTAAGGCCCGACTGAAGTTTACTGCTGATCGCATCGACAAAGAAAAGGCCTTCTGGAGGAAAGTTCTGTAGTCAGATGAAACAAAAATCGAGCTATTTGGACAAAGTGACCAGAAATATGTTTGGAATAGACAATGTGAGACCTTTAACCCCAAGAACACCAAACCTACTGTCAGGCACGGTGGTGGCAGCATTATGACCTAAGGCTGCTAGTGGAACAGTTTTTTTTAAACAAAGTAAACTCATCAGCCTGAAGGTTGAATCTTGGGCATAGTTGGTGTTCCAACAAGACAATTCACAGGTGACATACATACAACAACAATATAAAATTTTATAAAAGGTGCTATCAATAAAATGAAAAAAGCCTTCCATGCACATTTACAAAGACAAATCACATACACTGTCACTAAGCAGATTAATCCTGAGAAAATAGACATTTGTTCTTATTTTGATAAATAAACACAATAGTGAGACATCTCATTAGGGCAGTTTGTCACTTGTTGACTTGGGTCTTTGCTGGTATGTGTGTAAGCATGGACTAAAACATGAAATCACTTCTGCTTTAATTCTGTTTTCTCTCGAGTTCATTCTGTACATCAGGGGTTAGCATCCTTTATGAAATAAACTTCAGAGTTTGGAAGGTACGAGTCCTAAAACAAAAAAAAATCAAAAATTAAACTTTAGATGCACTAATTATTATTCCAGCATAAAAAACAAAAATGCAGAACCCAATAAATGAACTCACTTCTGAACACTTAAGTAAAAATTTTATGTGTCAAGCTGCTTTACAGTGTCGCCATCATGTCATAATGGGAGCTCACTGTAAAACAGATTAAGCCATAACAATAAATTAATACAAATATGAATAGATAATAAGGATATTGTGAAATAATCCAATAGGTTTTATAACTCAACTCAGCAATAAAATGCTATGTTACCATGATTGGTGTCTGTTTTATTTAATTACAGCAGTTTTTTTAAAGTGGGCTTTTTTGCTATTAAAGTTTTTATTTTTTTATTAAATTGGGTGGGGGGAAAAATGACATTTTCTAATGACAAAATGATTTGTAATAAACCTTTAAATTACAATTTGTGATATAAAGTGACTTAAAAAGTTATTACATAGACTATTTCACTTTTTTTTGGTAATATGTGTTGTTTGTATTCATTATTTTTTTAATTGTTTATTCCATAGATGGTTGATTTATTAAATATTGATCATTTTGGGTCTCTATGGCCTAATGGGTGTCATAAAATTTAATTTTAGAGTCGTATCTTCTATAATAGGCCTTGGGGTAATTAGTAAGTGATTAATAAATAATATTCTAAGTGATTAAAAGGCCTGTGTGATTTATTTCGTTGTCATGTGGGGGCAGAGAGGCTCTACAGCCGGAAGTCCCGCCCTCTCAGACCAGCAGCGGTCCTCATTGGTCCACGCGCGAGTCAATCAAACCAACACAGCCATGTCTAGATTATGGGTCAGATAGGAGACCATCGGCTTTAATCTGGTCCACTTCGGTGGATGTGTTTTACCGTTACACCTTCAGAGATCCACATCAGGTATAAAGTGATTTATTCGGAGGGATTTATTCGTTGAACGCTCCTCTGCGGCTTCATCTGCGCCTTTTGTCGGCAGAGATTCAAGGATGATGTTTATTATGAGACGCTGAAACAACTGACGGCGCGTTTGTCGAGCCTTAAAGAAAAAAAAAATAGAAAGGGTGTTTCCATAACCGGGCTGTCAAACATAAGAGAAGCGTAGATGTGATTCCTTTTTCCACTGCGGGCGGCGTTCAAGACAAAAAAAAATAAAAAATGATGTCCGGAAAGCATTTCAAGGCTCATGAAGTGAGCTGCTGCATCAAGTATTTCATCTTCGGATTCAACATCATATTCTGGGTAAGTCCCTCTGTTTGCTGTTTGCTGTTCCAGGCCTGCTTTTCTCAGTTTAACACACCGATGTAACATATTATCCCCCATCATGAGCGGTGTGATTGTAATGTTGTGGTTCAGAGGAGGCTGTGGTGTTTTATTCATGTCTGCATTATGCTCCCTGCTCCTGTGCACTTGCTCCCTCCGTCACCTACCAGCAGGCTTTTGTTTTTGTTCAGCATCACACAGAGAACAGCTCTGATGAAGGGCTTTCCTGCCTTATTTACATCAACACTGCCTCAATCTGAGGACGTTTTTTTTACTGCAGCTTCAGTGGTGTTTGGGCAGAAGGAAGTGTAATCATCTGTCATCACCCTGAACTAAAAGAAACCAAACAAATAAACATCTTCTCTAAGGGTTTAAAGCCACCAGCAGCTTCATCTCATTGGGCCTGCAGGGACCAGGGTTAAACTGTGAAGAAAAAGGTGCCATTTATTCATCATGAGAACCTCATTAAAAGGATTGGATAGAAACTGGTTTAGATTTTCAGTTAATTGATTAATTAAGTGACTATTTGGATTATTAGTTCTTCACAGCGTCTCCAGTTCTTACATCAAAGCCAGTCAAATAATGTGGGACTGCTGAAGTCGGAGAAATCAGGCATCACCTTGGGCTGAAAACCAAATGATTGAACAATGAATCAACGAAACAGCTGGCTTATTAATCAAGAATGAAAATAATTGTCTCCTGCAGCTCTGTCAGCCTTTATCCAAACACTACTGATTTATCCTCCTCCAGTAACAGCTCCTTAAGGCTCAACTGAAGTTTGCTGCTGATCACATCTACAAAGAAAAGGCCTTCTGGAGGAAAGTTCTGTGGTCAGTTAGTAAAAATTGAGCAATGACCAAAAATATGTTTGAAATAGACAACATGAGGCCTTTAACCCCAGGAACAGCAAACCTACTGTCGGGCATGGTGGTGGCAGTATTATGATCTGGGGCTGCCAGTAGACCTGGTGCTTTACACAAAGTAAATGGAATAATGTAGAAGGAGGATTACCTTTACATTCTTTAGGAAAACCTAAAATCATCAGCCTGAAGGTTGGGTCTTGGATGTAGTTGGGTGTTCCAGTAAGACAATGACCTGAAAGGTAAAGGACAGGTATAGTCACAGGTGACATACAAAAGGTACTATCAATAATGACTAAACTGCACCTGGCTGTGGAGAAAAATTAGGCTTAACAGATGCCATGTATTAATAATGAGAACCTCATTAAAAGGAGGGGATAGAAACTGGTTTAAGGGGTTCAGTTAATTGAATAATTAGGTGACTGTTTGTTTTATCAATTAATACGTTTCCAAACGTGAGTCTTCACAGCTTTTCCGGATGTTACAGCAAAGTCAGTCGAATAATGTGGGACTGTTAGTCAGAGAAATCAGGAATCACCTTGGGCTAAAAACCAAATGAATTAACAGTGAATCAACGAAACAGCTGGCTTATTAATCCAGAACGAAAATAATTATCTCCTGCAGCTCTTTCAGCCTTTATCCACACACCAGTGCTGCCACAGATAATTATATTATTGATTTATTGTTTAATCACTTGTTTTTCTCTCTCACCAACAACCCCAAAGTCTTATGAACATTTTATTACTATCATTATTATTGATTGCTGTACCAGGTAATATTCTGTCAATTGGCTGCTGGGCTTATTGTCTAATGTAGCTTCTTCTTTTTTTTTTAGTTGTTAATGGATAAAATAACCAGATAGGAGTTTATGTTTCTTTCTAATCCAGTAAAGCTTTATTGCCAAGTGAGTTTGCACAGACAAGGAATTTGAAACTTACAGTACTCACGAAAGGTTAGTTGGACAACAAGATAGCAACAGAGTTAGTAAGTAAAAATAAATATAACAATCTACGAAGTACTATATAAAGACATAAAAAATAGCTTCAGCCATATTCCACATATTACAAGTGATCTATGAACAGGTTGAAACATTACAGGTGAATAAATAGAAGTGGAATTTACACTCTAAGTTCTACAAAAACAGTGGCATTATATTTTCATAATAAAATAATATAAATTACAATATTGCACATGGGTATTAAAGAATTGTACATGGATTAAAGTATTGCACATGAATTGGATTGGTTCAAATATTGCATGAGTCCGGTATTTTAAAGAGACTATTTGTGGTCAGCTGGTTAACTGTCCTGCTCATTTATCTATAACATTCCTCACAAATGCCCTTTTTCACAACACCTGTTCTGTCATGTAAGAAAAGCACATGTGGTACTAACATTAATGAGGGCAATACTAACAGTTCACTCAATCAGTTGATTCTGTGTCCTGAACAGAATCTACTTATAATCAGTTGTTATTATTTACATCTGTGATTTTCTTACTGTGACATGTCAAACTGTGCCCAATGACATTAAAAAGAAGCCTTGTACAGTATAAACACTGTAGAAGAAACTCTTATATTGTCTCACAGTCTACGTCACCATATCTGAAAGTTGAGCCATGAATAGCCGCAGTGTGTTTTTGGCCCTTGGCGGATCTCATAATGATGAAGAGGAGGCCTGTCGGGCCCTAAGAGGCTCTCAGCCAACCGTGCAGCCTGTGACCTCTCTGAACCCTTCATTCATACATCATCGGCGGAAGTTGGTGGCGTCGAAAACATCTGCTTCTCCTTCCTGTACATTTGTCTCATTAGTAATAAATCAAGTTCTCTATTGCCAGACAGAAATATGTATTATTGTTTCTGTGTAAGTTATTAAATTGATCTAATTAAGATAAAACATAATAGGGAGTCAGTTTACAGTCATTTAGTGGAGTTTTATTCTTAATAATCACTAGATTCATAGATTAACCTTCACACTTATTGCTATCTATTGATACCTGAATGAACAATACAGAAATGTTTCTAGAAAGCATTAACACATGATCCACACAAGATCATTTTCTTTCCTCGCCGTCTTTATCAGCAGTATCCTGCAGGGTTTGCATCGAATAAAGCCGCCACACTGGTTGCACAACAAACCCAGGAGGTATTATGTTAGCAAATGTATCTCTGTGCTTGGCAGGAAGTCAGGCAATTGCATCTTTCTTTTATAAATAATTTTTTTTTTACTGTGATTAGTAGAACTGTAAAGATCATAGTCTTGAAAATGAACCAAATCTCTTCTTTTAATGACATGAAACAAAGAAAAATTATTAGCAAATGAGGAGTTTTATTTTTAAAAGCATGTGCCTAATAACTTGAAAATATATGATCAATCATTTATAATTATGAATGTTTGTGTTGCATATCAAAGCACAATAATGATGATAACTTACAAGCAACAAATGACCATGTAATGTTAAATTAAACCAGACATCACACAGTAATAATAATTATAATAATAGCTACAAAGTGCCATCAATGCACTGATTCCTGCTTTTACTCTGTAGGTGGAAACTTGTACAGTCATACAATAACGCGTTCGGGGTGTTTAAAGATGCTTTCTAATGTGAGAGCTTCCTGGAGATTCTGCAGACTGAGATGAGAAATATTTAGTAATGGACGGCTGCCAGGAAAATCTCTCTGTGGTTTCTCTCTGTGTGCTTCTATGCAATGACTACATGTTGCAGTCACAGCGGAATAATCCTGCTCTTTTGTCTCCCTCATCTCCGTCAGTTCCTTGGAGTGGCGTTCCTCGGCATCGGGCTGTGGGCATGGAGCGAAAAGGTGGGTTTTATATGATGAGAACGTTGCATTAATAAGCAGATCATTTGGATTCACCATTTGTCATCTATACCCATTTGTCTGCATAAAATGGTCACAGTGGCTTTACGGAATCAGAAAGGAATGTCATGCTTTCCTGTGGGACGCCCTCGTGAACAATGGGCTGTGAATGGATCCGATGCATTTCACAGATTCATTCATTGTGTACGCTCAGTACTGGGGGTGAAAAAAGCAGATAGTGTCTTTACTTTCACTGAAGAACACTTGAAGATGATTTTGTCATGATTACTGCTTCATTCTACACACAGGACTGAATCATTATTTTGTGTTGATCTGGACATTATTTTCTCAATGACGTGTCTTCGAGATAGCGAAAAGACCCATCCCAATGTTCTAATCCCCAAGGTGACGTTTTTAAATTGATTTGTTTGTCCAAAGAAACTCAGTTTACCGTGAAAAAAAGCATGCAGATTCACACATTGGAGATACCTGAACCACAAAATACACCCATCAGACATAACATTATGAGCACCTGCCTAATATTGTGTTGGTCCCCCTTATGTGGTCAAAAATGCTCTGAACCATTGGGCATGGACAAGAGGACCTCTCAGGGTGTCCTATGGGGTCTGGCACCAGGACGTTAGCAGTGGATCCTTTGGGTACTCTGACTTGTGCAGTGGGGCCTCTGTCAATCAAACTTGTTCCACTGCATCCTGTTGATGCTTGATCAGAATGGGGTCTAGGAAGTTTGGAGGTCAAATCAACATCTTGGGTGATTGTCATGTTCCTCAAGATGTTCCTGATTGTTTGATGTTTTTGCCATGTGGTGGGGTGCATTTTCCTGCGGGGGTAGGCCAGCCAGGCCATTTGCATGAGGGAGTGTGCTTGTTGTGGGACAATGTTTTTTTTAGGTGTCCAAGTCTCTTCAACACGGATACAAAAATCCAAGGTTTTCCAGCAGAACACCACATAGTACCAATATGATCAATGTTATTCACTTCACCTGTCAGTGGTCATAATGTTGTGGCTGATGGGTGTAGTTTTAAGAACAGTGGGATGATTAAAAATGGTTGCACTTATTGCAACATATTAAATATGATCTCTGCATTTCTTAGAATTTAACATCATAATGAAATCTCACTGTATTTGAAATCTATATGCTTTTGTTGTTTTCAGGCCATGTGACCCATATAACCTGCCTGCCTGTTCTTCATGCAGCATATCTGTGTGCCTAAGTGATCATCTAACTCTTCACCCTCCGAGCAAATACAGATAATGTGGCCGTATCCTGGCAACAGGGAGGCTATTTAAAGCTTGCCTGTTAGGAGAAAGGCATAAATGAGACTGTTAATGAGAACCGACTGTGAAAACACAATGGATGGCAAATTCTGCAGTGTGCGTTTTTCCTAAATTTGACCTGCGGTTGCGCAACTTTGGCATTTTGACGCACATGATGGTGTCACGACTCTGCTGCTGCTGCTCGGACTCTCTCTTGTAGAAAAAACATCACAGCAGCACAGAGCTACTGTATGTGCAGGAGCAGAGCAGCACAGCTTTCTGTCAATGAACCTGTTGGCGCCGTCAGGCTCAGTAGTAAAGCTGCTGCAGTGGAGATGAGCGCTTGCGCACGCAGGAGGATTTATTCCGGTTATATGAGGAAGATAACGGACTGAGCAGCTCGGGTTTTGGGGCGTAGTTTGTTCTTTTGGTTTATATAATGATGTTGGTGGAGATGTTACTCTGAAAAACGTGTCCTCTGGGGTCGTCAGGTGGGATAAATGTTTTACTTTGCATACAGGCTCTAATACGCTCCGCCCGGGGCTTTGCGTGACGCTACAAGTTAATTCTAGGGTTTAGGTTTCTACTGGATTTGATGTGAAGGAGGGCTTCAAGCTGAGCCCGCCCTCTCGGGTCTTGGTCTCTGCTTGCCCTGCTCTGAGAGAAGCTTTACACGTAAATGAAACAGACCAGCACGGTGCCCTGCGGAACTGAGGGAGGGAGAAGAAAAGTCGTGATCATGATTTAACCGTTTCGGAGCGCACCGTTTCTCGCTGACTCGTCCATGGTCGCTGTAATAACGCGGTGGTAAGTGTTCACAGGCGCTTGCCACTTAGAAGAAGAAGATCTAAGGGCCAGGTTTCGAGCGAGTGAAGTCAAGCGGATCTTGTGCCATGCCAGCTGCGGAGTCGGGCATGAGCGGTGGCACCGCAGCCTCGGCCTCTCCGAGCCAACCCCCCGCTGAACGCGCAGTCAGCGTGCTGTGGTCGTTTGGGAAATGCCTCGGTGCTCTGCTGCCCGTCTACCTGGCCGGATATTATGGCTTCAGCATCAGCGTTGTGCTCTTCGGCCTGATGATCTACATGGGTTGGAAGCACAGCCGCCTGGAGAAGGTGATGAGGCTCAAGTCTGCCATGTACCTGCTGGAGAACGAGAGGGAATTCACCACCGAGAAGGTCTTCAGAACCAAGAGGGATCCGCCTCCCTGGGTAAGGACTGACACATCTGTCAGGTAGACCTTCATCTGCATCCCCTCTTAATTTAGTTAGATTATTCCTCACCTATTTGTTTGGAAGCTTCAACTGAACACATGCATGAAAACACAGGGAGCTTGCTTCAAGGCAACACCCATGTAACCCCTTTGGTTCACTGTTTTTTCCTATATTTAGACATTCCTAATGTGCACTGCCTAGGGAATTACTCAGAACTGCAGCCACACTGAGGAATGTTCAGTGAAATTAACATGTCAGATGAGATCTTTGAAGTGGAAAGCCGGAACTCATGTTGAGAATTAAGTCCACAGCAAAATGTGTTTCCATGGAACAGCAATAAGAAGGGTTTTCTGCGAGGTTTCATCTTCCTCTTTTGCTTCTGTGGGACTGCTATTAACCTTATCTGGCTGTACAAAAAAAAAAAAAAAACTGGATGACTCATAAACATCCTCCAGAGTCAGAGCAGAAGCAGTGACCAGGACCACCATATCTGGATAGGGAGCGAGGAGGAATAAACTGTGTGTGTGTTTGCAGAGAGGCGTGATCTCTAGATCTCATGTCTGATGTGCAGCATGTGGCATGTGGACGGTTTCCTGAAATTACATCAGCGACCAAATTGGTCAAACTTGTCTTCACTTCAGCTTTTTCTTTAATTGTTTTATTCTCTGTGTGTATATTTTAGAGACAGAAAACATTAAACTACCCTATTAGAACTTTAACGAAGTTTCTGCTTCTGTTTAGTCCTCACAAAAATTTAAAAATAGTCTTCTCAAGTATTTGTACTGCACTGTTAGAAGCTGCAAGTCATTTTACACTGCACTGTCATACTGTTCACAGGTCAACTTTCCAGATGTGGAAAAAGTGGAGTGGCTGAACAAGGTATGTTTTTTTTTTCCAGAAGTCTATTTTTCAGAGGTGGCAAATCCTGGTCCCCGAAAGTAAAAATCCTTTCCGTTCTAGATGTCTCCCTCTTCCAACACACCTGATTCAAATGGTCAGGATCGTTACCAGGCTTCTGCAGAGCTTGATGATGAGCTGATCATTTGAATCAGGTGTGTTGGAAGAGAGAGACATC
>OMNN01093786.1:0-10995 GCA_900302755.1 Chromis chromis | reverse complement strand
AAAATCAAATAAAGTAATAAATCATCAGTTAAAATGTGGTAATGTTGATTTAATTTATCTCTTACCTTAACTGAAAGTCAATCCGCTTTCATTAAAACGTAAATGCATAAATGTTCCTCCGCAGTATCAGAGGATGATAACCATCTGACAGTTTGAATTACAGGTAACAGGCTATACATTCTCAGGAGCACATATTTGGCAAAGGGGAGGAGAGGTGTGGCCTCAGGGTTCAGCAACCTTACAAACACTGGTGATGAGGTAGTGAGTGCGCAAGAGTTGATTTTTTTTTATTTTTTTACCTTAACCTTATCTGACATTAAACGAAGACCAGGGGTGGACTGGCCATCTGGCATACTGGGCAATGTCCCGGTGGGCCGGTGTCTAGTGAGGGCCGGTCAACAGGTTTTTTCTTTTTTTACTCCCATACAATTGGCCGGCCAGTTGTCTAGTAGTGTGGCTGACTGGTCATTTGGCACAGCCCATTGACACATCCCATTGGTTAACTGTCAGTCAGGGCCTGTCAATCACCCACTTGCTGGATGGGCGGGGCTAACACAGTCACAGCAAGTGAGCCGAGCTTAAGTGAGGATCATGGAACATCAACATCATGGAAAAACAACCACCGAATAAATGTCCCAGTGGCGCTGAAATAACGAATGAAAAAAATGAAAGCGCTGGAAGCAGAGGCCTCCACATGCACCAAAGTAACTGCCTTATTTGGTCCAGCAGCAGCAGCAGGTTCTGCAGTGCCAGCAGCAGCAGCGTCCGATAGTAGAATACCATTCCTGATCCCGGAGCTACCCTCCCGCCAGAGCCGGTCGGCGCTCCATTGGCTCCACAGCGCCCCCTACAAATTTGAAAAAAATCAGATAAAATCAGTGGTCCTACGTACATGAAATTTGGTACACAAGTACAGTAGCCTGAGACAAAAACATTCCTGCCTTTGAAATTTCAAAAAAGCTCCACAGCGCCCCCTAGAAAACATGGGCGGACAATGGAATTTAACAAACTCCTCCCAGGATTTTTGTCCGATCTTCACCAAATTTGCTGTGTGACATCTTGACCCCTTCAGGTCCAAAATGTGGTATTTTTTTATCTTGTGCGCACAAGATAAAACCTACACCTATCTTGTCCGCACAAGATAATTATTTTGTGCGGACAAGATAATAAGTTGTTCCCACAAGATAATCATCTTGTGCGGATGTATGTTTGCTAGCAAAATACGATGTGATTGTCACACTCCTGCATACACTGATAGATGGAAATAAGGACATAAGCTTCACTACTGATTTATGGACGTGTGATGTTAGCCCTGTTAGCTTGCTAGGTCTGACAGCGCAGTGGCTGGATAAGGACTTCCAACTATACAGGGCTGTGTTGCATGCCCAGGAGCTCCCTGGTTCACACACAGCAACATTGATCTGTGAAGCATTTAAAGATATGTTTCAGCGGTGGAACGTAACGAAGGAGATGGCGCATGTTGTCCTGCGAGATAATGGGCGCAATGTGGTAAAGGCTATGGATGACTGTGGGCTTGCTAGTCTAGGCTGTATGGCCTACACTTTGCAGCTCGCCATGAACGAGGCTGTACTGAGCCAAAGAGCTGTGTCTGACTGTATTGCCATTGGAAGAAAAATCGTTGGACACTTTAAGCACTCCCTAGTCGCATCCACCGC
Organism: Chromis chromis; assembly: GCA_900302755.1. Lineage (NCBI taxonomy): Eukaryota > Metazoa > Chordata > Actinopteri > Pomacentridae > Chromis > Chromis chromis. Next base: position 9,319 of record OMNN01093786.1, on the reverse strand, counting down.
CTTGGAAAAGTTACAGGAACGACTGCAAATACCCAAAACACGACTCCAACAAGATGTTGTGACCCGATGGAACAGCACGATCTATATACTCCAGAGCCTGGTGGCGCAGAAGCAAGCTATCGCAGCTTATGCCATAGAATACAAATTACCAGCAACACTCAGCGCCCACCAATGGGCCCTGGTCGAAAACATGCTGACGATCTCCGACCCGCGTGAACAGCTGACCAGAAATATTAGCAAAGCCACAGCTACCACTGCAGATGTGATCTCCTCCGTCCAAGCCTTAACGCACCTGCTAAAGCAGACAGTTCCCACAGACCATGGAGTGAAAACCTCAAAGGATACCCTGATGAACGCAATCCAAACACGTTTTGGTCACATCGAGTCCGAACCTCTGTATTATCTTGCAACACTACTCGACCCGAGGTACAAGAACCGCTACTTCACCCTTGCTTCAAAACGGCAAGCAACAGAAATACTGCGAGAAAAGTTGCACAGCATCGAGGAAGACCAGGCCGCACACGGCAGTCCCCATCCAGATGACCCACCAGCAAAGAGGAGCAGGGTAGATGGGAACGACAACAACTCCTTGATGGGAATGTTTGACGAAATACTTGAGGAAAACAATGAAGCTACTGCATACCAGGAAAACACAAAGGTGGATGCAGACATAAGTATCGTTTTTATTTAAAATGTTTAATGTATCGTCGACTGGACGTCTTTATAATTAGATTTTGTTCTCCTGTTGTGAAGCCCACGCTTCACCTGAGCCGGTGTCCGCTAGAATACAGGAGGAGCAACCAGCCCCGTTTCAAGTGCCTGGCCCAGCTTGCTCGTAAATACCTGTCAGCACCTTGCACCAGGGTCTGTTTTCCGCTGTTGGACACGTGATGGACGAGCGTAGAAATGACTCACATGCGAGAAGGCAGATTTTTTGTGTGAATTATAAAGGTTCTCACTTTGATAAAATTAGGGAACAACTGTTACCTCAGCCGTATGTTGCCTCAGCCATTCAGTTTCTGTATACTTAGACATGTCTAAGCATTCTATTTTATTTATGATTTGTATTAAAATGTTTCAATTTGTGTTTAGCTAGACATGTCTGAAGTGATCCAAGTGTCAGTTGTGCATTTATACTGTAATTTTTTTGTATTGGTTAAGAATAAGAATGCACCTTTTCAGTTTGCAGTACTTGTTAGTGCACTTTATGAATCCTTACACAAGAGTTTGTGGACTCCTAGAGGCCTTTATTTTAGAATTTTGTATCTCCCATGTGCATCCAGTACAGTGGCATGGAGTAGAGTTAATTTAGGAAAGTAAAAGAACATTTAATGAAGGTGATCAATGCTGTTGTACGATTTCATGCACCTGCTTGTTCAGTCATAGGTCTATGTGTGCCCATTCGTATGCACACGCTATTTGACAGTTATGTATTTTTTTTTTTTTATTATGCACTTAACTATGCCTAAAATTTACACAGAAAGTGTTTTGTTTGTTTGAAAAAATTAAACGTGCATTTCTAGGTGTGAGGCATCGTACATTTCCACGGTCATTTCACTCTTGATACATCTGAACTTTGCAGCGTACGCACCTTTTGTACATGAGGCCCCAGATGTCCTGCTTTGTGCGGGACAATCACGCATTTCCATTACTTTTCACACGTCCCACAAACTGAGACATTGTCCCGCATTGTTATTGACAGTCAGACTCCAGTTTTGAAATGCGTGTTTTATTATCTGGCATTTATCGAATGGCTGTGTGCAAGAAAGCAGTGAGGGCTGTCATCAGGGGGCGGGGCTGGCTGTTTGATCATGTCAATCAAACTGGGAAACTATCTATGCCTGGGTGAACCCAGTGCAAGGCGGGTCTGGTAAAGTTTTGTGTGAAGTTTCCTTGAGTCATTTTTCCGTTTCACACGGAGGTGAATACAACGTCACAACGACACAGACAATTCCCAGAATATGCATACATTCCTGCTAAAACCCAAACAAGATTCAAATGCAGAACTTTGAAGCGTACAAACAGGTTGAACAAAACGGAAGAATGAACCAGCATGGGAGCTTGAAAAAGATAAGCTCCATCTTTGATAATGTTACTTGAGTACAATTCATTTAGATGGTATCCGTTTATGTTGGATATGATACTGGTTGAACTGGTTTGCTTTACTGTTACCAAAACCTCTTCAAACCGACAGGAATGCCGACAGCCCAGATACTGTCTTTGACTTTCCGTTTATAGCTGTAGTGAAAATACTAGTTCCAGTTGAAACTAAACAGCCTCAGTTATCAGTTAGTACCACACACCCTTTGCTCGGTTGTGCCACCTTGTCTCTGCATTCCTGAACCAACTCTTCCAGCAGATCCTCACAGTGACACATCATGCAGTGGCCTCCCTCTCCCTCCATCAAAGGCTAAGCAAGTATCATTTTCCTTCTGCTAAACAGTTGAATTTATAAACTACGATTGGCTTCCAATTCTAAAGTGATTTTAAATTCAACACCTTTCTACCAACTGCTTCCAGTGACGATCACAGTTAATTAATTTAGCTACATCCATTCATTCATTCACTCATTCACTGTCTGTTATTTGTTACGTCATTGTTGTTTATTGTTTGTAGTGATAGTTAATAAATGTTTGTGTATAATTATCGCCGGTTCTACCATGTATTTCTTTGTTTGGGAACTGGAGGTCAATGAAATCAGAGTTTACGACTTTTGGTAATGAGACTGATCAATACAAGTAGATTTGATAAATTTATGATTATTCAACCTGGAATGTTCTTTTAGAAGGTCTCTTAGATGGCCTAATTTAAATATCTAAGTGGTGCCCCTTATACAACGAGTGCAATTTAATTGTAAAGTGTCGTAACGCTACATTAGTTATGTTTGCCAGCAGCCAGAACACGTAATTAAATTATACAAACATAGGCAATGATTAACATTATCTCCAGCCATTTATTTAACTGTGGCTGCGTTCATAAATTCGGATGATTCGGAATTCCTGATGTACTCGGTGCTTAGCTCTGGCCCAGCAAAGAGTTGGTGCTTGCTAAGCACCAGTTTTTAGCACCTGGAGCCGGTGCTTATGCAGTGGAAACACAAAGAACTGGTGCCAAGTCAGGCACTGGCTCCAAACTAGCACTGGAACCAGTTCGGTGGAAAAGGGGTATCAGTGAGCTAAACGGTGGCCCCTATTAGCACATTTAATCATGATAATAACGAGTGTATAAGTAGTAGAAACCTAATCTTGCTTTGCCAGTTCATTCCATGGAACATAATGGTCTTGCTTGTTGGAGCGCGATCTCAATCTACCAGAAAAATAAACTATGTGTGAGATGCCTCCTGCGTATTCGTTGAATGAAGCGATAGGAGAAGGTATTTAGGTCTCAATCAGTCTATTTATTCTGTACAGAGAATAATAGATGAATGTAGAATACAGAGCTCTGGGTCACACTGTCTCACCCTAACATCAACAATGTTCATGTCAGGGCACGAAGTCTGACTGCCTGTTCTTTCCTTGACCCAGTCTTTTTATACCTTAACATATTTCCAAAAAAGCTAAAATCATGTTGTAGGCTGCTGATTGGTCCTTCGGTGTCTCCGACCCTTGGTTCACCTCCTCGTGTGTCCTTTTGGTGTCCTTTCGGTGTGCTCATCTCAGTCTCAGCCTTGGAGTCTCGTTTCCTTATCTCGTTACCTAGAAACAGAGCTGATAGCACACAACTGCTGCGGCAACTGACTTTTCAGTTCCCCAACTTGTGGTTAAAATGTACCCATATTGCCTCTTCACCTGCTTAAGACACAGACACACAAAAACAACTCCTCTCAGTATTTTTCCATTTATGGTACTTTTCCACTCAGGCCTCCAGATTCTTATCCTGTTAGTAATCACTTTAAACTATTACTGATTATATTTAGCAAATCACCTTTGATTATAGTAGAATCATTATAGTTATTGATTATGAGCTAGTGATTATGAGTTTCAGCATAATTATCCAAAACACTCTTCATCATAATATGGTTATAGTGGTTATTGAATACACATCCCAACATGCTGCACCTCACTATCATTCTGCTTTAACGGTGAAAATGCTGGGGCTTGTTTTTATTTCTTTAAACCAATTATCATTGTCTTAGGCAGAGCTAAGCGACAGGATGCGGCTTTGGTGCTGCCTCAAAATAGTGAGGGGTGGAATTGTTGTGGTGGAACATTTGCATGCAAGGAGACAAACACTGTTTAAAATGGAGAATCCACCCCCCAAAAAAGGAGAGCTGCCTTACTATATGATCCAAAGTCCAAGTCAACCAAGTCAACTTGATGAGTGGTGGCTTATACCTGCATCCTACATCCAAAGAGTCAGACTAGCTGAAATCTGACCTCAACAGTCCATCTACTGTGATGGCACTGTACATCCATGGCAGAAATACGTTCCACCCAGCAAATTTATTCCTTCCCTGTGTCACCTACAGATGTAGTTAGTGGATGTATGGTGAGAGGACTTTCAAAAAGAACACAAAACAGAATTAAATTAGTTTTGACCACATACATAAAGATGCAAAAGGTGAAATGCAATACTTTATGGCTGTCCTCTTATCAGTTGCCCTCCTGTCTGGGGTCTGGGGTCAGGAGTCGGGAAAAGTGTGCATGTTAGAATTTCACACTTGGATGATAATCACGCCTTTAATGTCACAGTATCAGAAATGTCAATGGTCCATATGGTGTCTCACTCAGGAATTATTAGACTTGCTTTCATACTGTAGGATGTTCATTGTTGCCTGTGCAGGTTCAGGTGGTGATGTTAATTCTACCGTCCCTCGTGTAATTCTCTTTTGTTATAATTAGGGTTCGTTTCACCTAGAACTACAAAATTCGGTACACATATGTATCACGACAAGACGCACAAAAAAGCCTCAAGAACCCATACCCACAATGCGACAGGAAGTCCCCCATTTTGAATTTATTGTTGTTTCTCCATGAAACAAACAGAAAGTGCTGTATAACTGGCCTGTACGTGCTCCAAATGGCCTGAAACTACACAGGTGTGATCAAAGTCCGGACCTGAGGACAACTACATGGCGATTTCCTGTCTCAGTCGCCGACCAGCAAGAAGCTAGAACCCGTCCAACACTGCTTGCAGCTTTAATAATGGTTGTTTTCCCTGAGAACAAGTAACTTGCCCTGTTTTGCGTAATGTCAGGATGACAGTTTTATTGTTGCTGCAGCTCCACAGTTGGTTACCTGGTGTGACCTATTCCTTAGCAATTTAAAGAGACCAAGCTGTGTCTACTACAGTTGCAGTGAAGCTGGTTTAAAGACCCGAGTTCTTTATTTCTGTCTCTACAGCAGTAGTTCCCAACCTTTTTTGGTCTGTGACCCCATTTTGACATCACAAATTTCTGGCGACCCCAGAGACATTTTTTTTTTCTAGAATTAGTTTTTGATCAAAGATGTCCGTTACATATGCAAGGAGGCACATTTTCTGCTGGTCACACAGGAAGTCAACAAAATCAGTTTTTTTTTTCACATCCATGGAAAACACCAACAGTTTGTTTCTTATGGAGCTAAAACAGAGACAGTATAGGTTGTCACTGAAAAAAAAAAAAATTGTCATTGAAAATAAAGACATTTTTTTTATGAGCTAAAAAAATATTTTTATCAGTAATTTTTTTTTATCAATTACTAGACATTTCAGGCGACCCCATTTGAATTCCAGGCAACCCCATGTGGGGTCCCGACCCCAAGGTTGAAAAACACTGCTCTACAGGCTGCAAGGAATTAATGCCACTCAGTGAATACAAATAAAAGTCTGACCAACGGTCCGGTGCCAAATGATGAACTAAGCCAGTGTTTTATGGTACACGGAAACAATCAGTGGCTGGTGAGCCACTCCCCAACGCAGGTGTCCTCACTCAGATATTTACCAATGGGAGAGAAGCATGCACATACACTCACTCATGCCCACAGTAAGGGCAAAAGGGAAGGAGGAACAGGAACAGCTGCCAACTAAGCAGAGGTGGAAGTGCAGAGCATGGCAGAGAAAAAAAAAAATCCAATTAAACAAATATTGTAGCTTTAATTTGTTTAGTTGGTGACATTACAAGTACATCGTGAGCCTTGTAACTGATCAAATGTTCCTGGTTTTGGTCCTGTGTTCTCAGGAAAGACGTCACTTGCACTTTTCATAAAAGCCAAATTCAGTTAAAGTATGGTATTCATCCAGTGTTTGTCACTGAGTGGGTCAGAGGTTCAAGCACAGGCAAGCAAAACACTGCAGACAAAACAGTTATATAATAAAATCTCTTTTATTACAATAATGAAGCAATAGTGTACAACTGAATTTTAAGGCACGATGTGGGAATAATGACTACAGCTACAGAGGGTGAGGATTAGGCAGGAGGAGGATGTGCGTGGCATGGCAGGAATGGCGTCCGGGCAAGTGCGTGGCATGGCAGGAATTGGGTACAAGGAAGTGCACAGTAGTGAGGGCTCCTGGCGGAGATCCAGACAGAAACGGGTGGGTTTGGTGGTGTTGAGCTGAAGCTCCAAGACTGCAGATGAGGCACACAGACGGGATCCAGGCAGGGGTGGTCACAGACTGAAATGGGATGAAATGGAGTTAAGTACAGACCCCACCTGAGAGCAGGAGAGAGAGAAAGAGGGAGATAAAACAGGGACCAGCTGCCACTACACGGAGCTGAACATGGCAGGCGTGACAGTGTTAGAGCACTTAAAACTTTGCTAAAGTCTACCAAAGGTCAGAGATGAGGACAATTAACCAAAGTAATGACTGATAAATATTTCAGAATATAATACCATATAAACTTAATTTTCATAATCAAAGACCAATCTGTCATCAATAATGCAAATTAGATACATCTTATTTGGGTGTCTGTCAAGTCGTGGTTTTGCATTTCCTGGTTTTCCATTGTTAGACAAATGCTCAAATTTGAATGATCCTGGCTGTGTTTTTTTTTCCCCTTTTCTTCATGTTTCTGTCGTTTTCTCCTCTCCTTTATTTGTCTCTCTCTCCATCTACCTGGTGACCTGCTCCTTAACTGCAGCTGACCTGAGATTTATCCATCGACCAATTGGAAATAGACAGCAGTATAAAGTCTAACAGTAATGATTAACTATTTTTATAGATGAGCCATCCCAGTGTTCAGTCCAGCCCTTCTGCTCTGTCTGGTACACAAATAAAACCCACCTCTTTCCACCAAGATGCTCACTTATTGTGTCTCTCAATGCAAATAACTTACTGTGGACAGTGTTTCTTTTAAAATCATGGAGATATTAGATGTCTCTCTGCTGGGGGCTCTGGCAGTCCTGCTGCTCATCTATTTCATCTCCTCCTCCAGCTTCAGTAGCCAAGAAAATGGGAAGGAGCCTCCAGGACCCACACCGCTTCCTTTGCTGGGGAATCTGCTGCAGCTGGACAGAAAGAGACCCTACAACACATTACTGGAGGTGAGGAAGTTGCTGGAATTTTTGTCTTCATGGATAATTTGTTGGATCTCCTCTTCAGTTCTGTTACCTTGTCTGGTTTCTCTGAAGTGTTTTAAGCAAGCAAATCTCCTTTTAGCTCTCTAAGAAATATGGATCAGTCTTTACTGTCTATTTTGGACCCAAGAAAGTGGTGGTCCTGGCAGGATACAAGACAGTGAAGGAGGCACTTGTTAACTATGATGACGTGTTTGGGGACAGAGATCCATTCCTACATATGGATGAATGTGACCAAGGACATGGTAATGACCTTTACCCCACACTTTTTCTGTTTAACTTAAACAGATTGTTATTAAGTAAATACAGTATTTGTATTCATCAACAATAATCTGTGTGTTAGTTATATTACTTTGTAAACCCTTCAAACTTTACCTCAGGGATTATATGGTCCAATGGTGACTCTTGGAAAGAAATGAGGCGCTTTGCCTTGAGTAACCTGAGAGACTTTGGAATGGGCAAGAAGGCATGTGAAGACAAAATCATTGAGGAAAGTCACCACCTCCTTGAAGTTATTAAGAAATTCAAAGGTACAGCTAATTTCCTTAGTTTCAACCAAATGACATTAACTGCAAATTTAGAAATGTTCCACACCATTTTCACAGTTCCTGAGTTCTGAATTGTTCTTCTTCACCTTCCCTTTTTACAGGAGAAGCTTTTGATACAACCAACCCTGTTACCTATGCAGTCTCTAATATTATCAGCTCCATTGTGTATGGCAGCAGATTTGAATATGATGATCCAGAGTTTACATCTCTGATAGAACAAGGAAAACGACGTTTTCAACTTTTGTCGTCTCCCTCAATGCAGGTATTACTTTACGTATTTGTGAAACATGTACAAAGACTGAAACTTTCAAAACTGTACCCTATATAGATCATTACCTCTTAAAACTTTTGCCTTCACTGTCTTTATTTGAATTACTGACATATGAATAATCTTTGACAGGTATACAACATATTTCCATGGTTCTTCAAGTGGATTGCAAACAGGAGAGAATTCAATTACTTGAATGCTGAGATTGTAAAACAAAACTTGGCGATCTTCAGTCATTTGAAGGAGACCCTCAATCCACAGATGTGCAGAGGATTTGTGGATGCCTTTGTGGTCCGCCAGCAAAATGTGGAGGTTTGGATCTGTATCATGTTTTAAAAATGATATTGTGGTTTAAACAACTGGAATTCAGTGTGAACTTATGTATATTACACTGCTCTGGGGGAGTAACTGAAAAGAAAAAAAAAAGACCACAGCTGTGTCCTAATACTCCATGGCACACTAATTCTACACAGATTTGAATATGTAGTGACCTGGAAATGTTATGGCTAGTCAGAGAACTCAGGCGTGGACACAGAGAGCAGACAGATTGGTGGAGTGTTTAACAAGGTATTTATTTAACAGAGAAATTAAACCAGAACCAACACAGAACGAAGAACTAAACTCTCGGTGAAAAGCTTAACCAAACCTCATACAAAAAAAAAAAGTTAAACAAAAATCTACTAAAAGTTCTAAACTAAAAACAAGGGGAAAATCTAATCAAATCATGACGGCGAGTCGAGTGTCTCGCCGATGCAGGGTGGTCTGGCAACGTCGGCTTGGGAAGGCGGCAGGAAGCAGATAGGGAGCCAGCAGCAGTGAAGGCTGGCCAAGGCAGGATTTAAGCAGCACGTGTGACGCTGAAAACGGGGTTCGGGTGGTGGAAGCGGCTCAGGGAAGGCAGGCAGGAGACAGAGCAGGGAAACAGGGTTGCATAATTTATGATCTGGAATGAGCCAGACTTTTATTGAGAGCGATGGTTGAGGGCAGGTGAGCCAATCCTCACAGCA
>OMNN01093708.1:0-11254 GCA_900302755.1 Chromis chromis | reverse complement strand
TGGGGGTATTCAAAGACAATGTGAGAATACTGGTCACTTAAAATATGTGTGTGGTGTGGAACTCGGCAGCTTGCAGTACTGTGGTGCAGTTGACAGTGATAGGCTGGTTTGATCTGGTGCAGAGCAGGTTGTGGTGTGTTTAGCACTCATGAATTTAAGTTGATGCTGCTCATTAGTATCACTTGCAAAATTCTACTTGCCTATGAGTTGGAAAGACAGCATGATAGTCCCAGTAACATCTGCTAATATGTTGTACAGTTGGCTAAATCCACAAAGAGCAACACAGGCCATGCGATCACAGGCCATCCTCGAAGTAAAGCCCACTGCAGCTCACAGTACTAATCGGTTTGGGAGTTATTTTGAAGTGAGTCTTTTTTTGCTCTGCCGCAGTGCTACACCAGAACATAGGGTTCCATCACCTGCCAAATCCCACTTTAACCCCTGGTGGTATTGCAACAAAAGAAATTCCCTGAGGCCCAAAAAGCATTTTTCACATATACCAATATCAAAAGCAATATCATTTGACAGGATGCCTCCAACTGCAAACACAGTCCATTTGTACTTTATTATGAGGTTTTCAATCCAAAGAGAATTCATTTTTCTAAAATCTCCTCAGTGCTGAGATAAGTACGTTTTATTTTCGCGATATCATCACAGTGTAAAATCTTTGGGCCAAGTGGGAACGTTCAGGGGAACACTAATGCATGTGTGCAATGGACCGCACAGTGTGGAAGAAAATCTATAAGTGAACAAACTTTTTTGGGCTAATGCAAGTTTCATTTTAGTCATCAGGCACCAGTATTCAGATTCCCTTAATACATTTCTATCTATTATGACAGGAGGTTTATCCTCAAGAAAAGAAAACATATATATATATAAATAACTTATATCACTACTTTTCCATGGATTTTCAAGCTGTTTGGTTTGTTTGCAAATGCCTGATATGTAGCAGTGGTACAGGATGCATGGTTAAGTTAGAAATTCAGGTTTTAAAGCTGTAATTCTTTATATTTTGGAACAGCAATATTTATGTAATATATTTATAATTACTTTTTTATGTAAATAATCAGACACATAAGTATGTACTTATTTAATGGAATGTGACATTTTGCAAGACAATTACACATATTTTGGGCATATTTCACAATTTGTTTTTAATTATTCACAAAAATGATATACACAGTGAACTACAAAGGAAATGTCTTCAGGCTGCATATTTCTATGTTAGAGTTCAACAATCAAAATGTATCCCTGATCTCAAGAAGACACAAAGCTGAGTTGCTTTCCATACTTGTATAAATGTAAATGCTAAAGTGAATTTTTAGCTTAAGGTTGTCTCCACGTTCCTTTAAGTATGTGACAATCATGTTTCTTTGGCCCCCAATACAATCTGGGTCATTTAATATTTAGTATCTTCCAACTCTGAGTCCCAATTCAAAACCATTTTCATAGATAATGCACACTTCAAGTATATTAAAGTTATTAAAATCAATCCAGTGTATATGTTTTACTTCTGAATAGCTCTGCAATGCATAAAGAAAAAAGTATATATTTCTGCGTCCTGTTTCTTAATGTCACGTAGGTGGTCAGGAACATTGTTTCTGGTAGGTCAGTGCCTAAACTGTGGTGTGAAGAGGACAGGGTGTAGCGTGGCTCCAAAAGACGCCAAAAACCTGCTATCAGTTTCGCTCTCTGTAATCTTTTTGGCCTTGTTGTTGTCTTAAGGAAATTTCTCTTTTCTTTTCAAAGTGTCCTTCAGTGTGTTCTGTGCAGCCTTTGCCTGAGTCACCTGAGTGGAGCCACTGGGTTCCATTGAGTGTTTACTTGTTAGGAGGCGTATCAAACTAGTAGTATTGAAAGCAGCTGTGTCACTACCACTTCTTGAAATACTAGCATAGCAGATAACACAAGTGGCCATTGGACTGCGTTCGTTTTCCAATTTAAAATATTTCCACACTGCAGACATTTTAGTCAAACCCTGCCAGTAATGGTGGCAGTCATGCACCTTTAAGCTGGTTTGCCACCCGCCAAGCAGACCAAAAGAAGAAAAAGAAAAGAGTGATTCCATGCCAACTCACCTAGGGCCTCCCAGCTGAGGTCATGGCTTTTCTTGAAATAAATCATTCAAAAACTCCTATCTGAACCATGGAACCTTGCAGAATCCCACAGCTCAGCATCGGCCCTCTGTGTTAAATTTGATCACTTCAGCGATTCTTTTTCAGCATCTTTAAAGTCTCACCAGTTGAATATTTTTCACAGGATTTGGCTGATTATTTACTGAATATCTAGAAACCTCAAGAAAAAGTAGGAAATTTTTACAATTATTATTACAGAAATTAAAATAACAAAACTCTATAATTTATCATTAAAATTAAAAGTCTTTAATTTTCAGAAATTCATATCTCCAATAATATTCACTCAATTCCAACCCAAATGTGTGTTGTGGGTAGAAATAACTTAGTTGTGTCATATCTAAATGTCATTTGGTGCTACATCAAACACTGACTGCCACAGGTCTTCCTATAATTAGCTTCGGAGCTGAAAATCCACTTTGTGTGATTTTTTTACAGGACAGATTGTTTTGATTTTCTTTTCTTGCTTTTTGAAGGGAATGTCTTCATATCCATTGAAAAAATATTTTAAAAATTAAAAATGTTATACTGTATGTACTCCTGTACGTACTGTTATTAAATTTAACACAGAGGGCCTATTTTCTTTTTTGTGATCAACATTTTTATTATATAACTGGAGAGGGGGGAAGGGGGTTACAGACATATCCAGTGTCATTTACAATCGAGTTATTTATTACAACACAGAGTATAACACAGAGGGCCTATTTTCAAGAATTCATAACTCAAAAAGTATTTGGAGTAGAGCTGTGGGATTCTGCAAGGTTCCATGGTTTAGGTAGAAGTGTTTGCATGATCTTTTTTCAAGAAAATCCATGACCTCAACTGGGAGGCCCTAGGTTAGTTGGCATGGAACGACTCCAAAAGAAGAGGAGGAATTGTCCTCTACCTTTACGACACTTGTGCCATGGCAGATGAAAGGAACCAAAAGACCAGGCTTAGGTTTGTGCTCAAAAAAGCTGTTGTCGTTAAGTCAAAAAAGGCCTAACATGCCTACATGAGACATAGCTAAATTTTCAGCTTCTGACTGATATATAATGTGTTTTTTTACTGCTCTTTACTGTGGAATTTGAAGGCCAAGTCAGCAACTTCAGCTCTTTGTCATGTTCCTCAAACCATTCCTAAACAACTTTTGCAGTCAGTGAGCACTAACCTGCTGGCAGAGGACACTACCAAGTTGTGTATGTGGTCTGCAACAATGATTAGTTAGGTGGTTTGTGTCAAAGTAACATCCAGATGGCTGCAGGACCAGGGTATTTAATGAGCATTGCCCAGAGCATTACCTTGCCTTAACAAAAGCCACAAAAATAGCATCCCTAATAAGTGAACAATTAACATGTCATATCTATAGGTGCAGACGCTAAAGTTAAAAATGACAATTAGTGATAATTGTTTTAGGCAGGTGGATTACAGGAACAGGAACCTTCTGTAGTCTTTGCTGGCTACCTGCAATTAGTCCAACATAGAACAACCTGTCTTCTTTTTTTTTAACACGCTGATTAGAGACCTTTAGTGTTGCTGATTTTATAACTGGTGGATGTACGCATTTTCCAAAACGCACATTTGCTCTTAAGACAACAACAAAATAATACTGCATTAATGATAGAACCATGAAACATTCGAACGGTGGTAAGAAAGAATACCAGAACATTGCTGCATTCTATCTGTTCACCACCAAGACTTTTTCAAATGTAATATTCATTCATTCCATCATTTTGAGGGCTTTATACAGAGAGAACCACTGGCAACAGCTCCCCTGAAACATTAGCTCTGTTCACTCTCCTGGACAGAAACACTCCAATATTTCTACAATCTTTCTGTATTTTGGGAGACGTAGTTTGGAAGAGAGTTTAGAGGAGAGCTCTGGCAGAAAATGAAAAGTTTTAAATGTACTAAAATCCATCAGGGCACATCAAGCTTGAATCCGCACTGAAATAGAGCCCGGTGTATTTGGCAAATGGCAAGAAGTCGTGACTGATTTCTTTAATGACGGGTGAGTTCTTACTTTCAAAGTGGTTGATGGAATCGCATGATTACACATAATGGGGCAAACTATTACTCAGTTAGTTTGTGTCTTGATAGAATAACACGATGCTGTGTGATAGACTTGTCTTCCTCATCAAAACATATATTGAGGCAGGATGTAGGACATCCATCCATCCATCCATCCATTATCTATACATATACAGTATATACTATATCTTAATCCTCTGTAGGGTCGCGGAGGGCTGGAGTCTATCCCAGCTGACACGGGCGAAGGCAGGGGACACCCTGGACAGGTCACCAGTCCATCACAGGGCTACACGTAGAGACAGACAACCAAGCACACCTACGGACAATTTAGAATCATCAATTAACCTCAGCATGTGTTTGGACTGTGGGAGGAAGCTGGAGGGATGTAGGACAATAATGGTACATTTAAACATATAGTGACACAGATAAGTTCTATTTGATATACAGTTGCTTTACAAAGTATTTAGCTCCTTCACTTTTTACACACTTCATTGCACTGTGCATTTAACCTTAAATTAATAAAATGCACACTGTACCCATCAATCTTTACTGATAATCTATGATGACAAAGTGAAACCATGTTTTTAGAAATCCTTACAAATTTATGAAAAATCAAAAACTGATATCTCTCATTTACAAAAATAATGTGGCCCGTGAATTACCCCTGAGATGTGTCTAGACTCTAGAGCCTGATTGAAGTCCACCTGTGGCAAACCCAGTTGATTTGGACAGAGTTTAGAAAGGCTCACACATAATGTCCCACAATTTACACTTCATGCCAGGACAAAAACCATCCATGAAGGAGACCTTGATAAGACTGTGATGAGACAAAGATCAGAGCAGAGAGTACTAAACCATTTCAAAATCTTTGAGCGTTCCCAGGAGCACAGTGGTCTCAGTAATTGTGAACTGAAAGAAGTATGGAACCACCAGGACTCTTCTTAGAGTGCGTCCCTTAGTCAGGGAGATTACAACAGTCCCTCTAACAGAGCCACAGGAAGGTAACTGGTACTTATATAGTACCTTTTAACCTTAGCAAGATTCTACAAATCCCTTTACAATGTGTCTCTCATTTACCCATTCACACAGCAGTGGCTGCAGAGCTGCCATTCACAGTGCTCGTCTGTCATCAGGAGCAGCATGGGGTTTACTGTCTTCCCAAGAATGCTTTGACACGTGGAAGGGCCAGGGATCAAACTGCCAACCTTGCAATTGGTGGACAACGTCTTGTAACACTTGAGCCACGGCCGCCCCCCAAAAAGATGGATGAATGACTGTCACAGCAGCACACCATCAATCAGGCCTTTATGGTAGAGCAGCGAGGTGGAAGACACTCAGAGTAAAAGGCACATGACAGCCCCCTTGGAGTTTGTAAAACTGCATTTAAAAGTCCCATATGGTGAAAATCCATTTTTATTGTGTTTTGTTGTTGGTTTAAACTTGGAGGTGTAAACTAAAAGCTGTTCAGATATGAAGACGTTTACTTCAGCCATTCCCCCCGGTTTGACCTTTGCATTGTCACACCTTGTCAAGCCAGGACGATAAGCCCGACTTCACATTATGCAGTAGAGCTAGGCAGTATGATGACACTTTTCTCTCTGTTTATCCAATATATAATGTGATGAAAAGCCTTTATTCTATTCTGATATTACACCGAAGGACAGTATCATTTCTGTCATAATGACAGTAATAACTATAAAACACATCAGCTGCAGGAGAATGGTGCAGCTTCTGTTACTGTAGTCTGCATCAGCAAAAAGCAGCTGTCTCCTGCACAATGTCCATCTTGATACAGCAGCCTAAGTGTGTCAGCCTTCATCCTGTGACTGGCACTCACTCAAGTGATCCAACATCTGATTTCTGGCCTGTTATTGAAGATAAAAGGATATTACTTTCTTCTATGAAGCACAAGGACCAGCAATCACTGCGGTATATGTGTCATTAGCGCTCAAATGAATCAGGACAATGGCTATGCGGAGTGGAAGCAGTGGCAATTTAGGTTCCAGAAGGAAATGCCCTGTCAAATCGATCTGCCTGCTGTGACATATGAGTATTTAACCTTCCTGCAGTGTCTTTGGATGGTGTCTGCACATCATTTTGGACACGGTGCTGGTCTGGACATTAATTCCTCCTACTCCTCAGACCTTTCACCTGCACTACTGCAAAAAAGAGGAGCCTGTAAAAGAGTATGGAGACACTTGGTGGATGTCTTTGCTGTCACTGAGTTGTGCATTCATTTTGGTGCATTGGCTATATGTAGCTTATACACCCAAATTAATTGATTTCCATTTGGTTACATGTTCATGCAAAGACATACCAGTACCCAACTGCTCAGAAGGAAAAGAAATATCCAGGGATGCAGGGAGAGTGACATCTGTTGGACAAATGAAGAACTACATGTACAGCATCCTCGAGAAGTACAATCAGTATTAAATGTAGACTGCATTAGAGGTTTAAAATGGTATGACACAACAACAAAGAAATAAGAAAGGCTTTTGAATATCTTATTTAATGCTCCTAAACCTCTGCAAAGACATTTTCTCCACAGCAAAATGTGGTTTAGCACAGAAGAATTAATTTAAATCCTCTTAAGCTTGCAAGACATGCATTGTAAACGAAAACTCTGTCAAGTTAATGTAGATGTCAGAAGCTTGATTTGTCCTTGCCAGCTAAAAACAAAGCCACACAAAAACAATTGCCCCGCTTTTTCCAAATTGACTTCCTGTCAGGAAGATAACACTATTTAAATGCAGATTTCCACCTGGTGCTGTGCTGTATTGTTTGACTTTCAGTAAGAGGCGATGACTTGCACATGGGCGACACTCCTCCATCCATTTAGATGAGGCTGCTGCCTTCAGGTTCATTTGTAATTTGTACAGAGGAGATCAAAATGCTGAAAACAAAGCAAGACTTTAATAAAAGCTAAGAAAGTGCCAAGCCCTTTGGCAATGTAACAGTTGTTCTTGTGTTGTAGATCTCTAACATTTATCTGATATTTGAAGAGGACAAATTTACAGCTGCACTACTTCACCAAAAGTATATGGACACCTGAGCATTACTTTAGATAATCCAAAACATTATTTCACAAATGAAAACAGTCAGAATCTATAAGCTTGCAAGAGTGATGCATGTGTTAGACAGTAAGTGAACAGTCAGTATGTTGGATGTGGGAGAAATAGGCAAGAGCAAAGACCCAAAGGACCTTGGTGACAGTCAGGCCAATATGGCTTGATGACTGAGTTTGAGCATCAAATGGGAAGGTTTGTGGTCTGCTCCTGGTCAGAAGTGCTAAGTGCCAGTCAACAGAGAGAAACCATGCATTGGTGACAGTGTGACAGATCCATTGTGGATCAAACCCAGAGCTTCCAGGACTAAAAGAGTCTCCTGCTGACGTCATGGTGCCTGATAGCACATTACACCTTCAGAGGTCTGTAGAGTCAATGCCTCAGCAGGTCAGACTGGTTATAGTGGAATGAAGCACCAACTGCATACTGGGCAGGAGTGGTTTTAATCTGCTGCTTCCTTTTCTGGAAAGGCTTTCCACAACATTCTGGAGCCTTGCAGATTAGCTCCCAATCCCAAAACTATATCCTGAATGTAGAATGTTTTCAGTATTGCCTGACAGCTGGAAGTTTTGCAACGCTCTGCCGGGCATTCTCTTTTTATCTCTCTTTGGGTTTTTGTTGTCCTGTTCTCGGGGCAACTTTACAATCAAAACTCTACATGGATGGTGGGTCCATGTTATATGTTCTCCCTGTTCTGGAGCTAATCTGAAGGCCACACCAAGTCTGGAGGTCTGTAGCTATTGACTCTGCAGAAAGTTGGTGATTTCTGTCCACTGTGCTCCTCAGCATCCACTGACCCCACTCTGTGATTTTACGTGGCCTACCACTTGGTGGCTGAGTTGCTGTTGTTCCCAGTTTCTTCCACTTTTTTATAATCCCACTAACAGTTGACCGTGGAATATTTAGTATCGAGGACATTTCACGACTGGACTTATTAAACAGGTACCAACCTATCACGGTACCACGCTTGAATCCACTGAGCTCCTGAGAGCGACCCATTCTTTCACTAATGTCTGTAGAAGCAGTCTGGATGGCTAGGGGCTGGATTTATACACCTGTGGCCATGGAAGTGACTGGAACACCTGAATTCAACTATTTGGAGGTGTGGACCAATACTTTAGTCAATATAGTGTATGCATACGACTGGGCTGGAAGCCCTCTTCAATGAGCAAACTTGCCAAACCGATTAAGGGGCGCTCCAGCAGTGTAGAGTTATGACGGACAGCTTAAAAACGATGCAGAGGCAGATATCCCCCAGTATACTGGATATGTAATACAATCTGTGTGCTAAATTAATATTATCTATAAAAAGTTAACCTATCTTCATGTGTCATATTGTGTTTGGAGCATAGCTATGTCATATACCCATCACAAATGTTACTAAACTGAAAGGAAGAATTTAACCTTTTTGGATTTTTTTCATTCTTGCCAACAGTTGCAGGAGAAGCTTGACTGTGATGTCTGTACGCTGGATATAAAGTTATCACCAGCAGCCAGCTAACTTAGCAGAAAAGGAAAGAAGTAATCAGCAGTACTGGCACTGCACAAAGGCAAAGAAAAGTCCAGTGCAATCCCAAAATTCTTTCTGCATGACAAGTGTTAGTTAGCAAGCTTTATGGTGCTTTCACATCTGTTTGGTTTGGCTCACAGTTAGGTCCCTAGTTCATTTGGGTTGAGGAGAAAGTTGCTAATAGACCCCTGATGTGGACTAAACAACCAGACCAAGGCCACTTAAAAAATACGGTCTAGGTTTGCTTCCCAGTGTGGTTCTCTTGTGGTATGAAAACCAATGGAGCAGCCTCAGGATATTGTCATAGGAGATACCAGAGCTGCCAACTGTCACGCATTGGCCGTGACACTCACGCATTTGAGTGGCTTCACACGCTCTCACGCCACACCACCGATTTCTCACGCTGAAGCTCGCCACGACACGCCATTTTGGCAAGAACCCGGTGGATCTGACAGCTCGGCTGGGCGTGTCGCAGGTGCCAGCTGTCAAAATCTGCCGGCTGACACATCACCCGCTGTCAGTGAGACGCTTCTGAAGAAGGCGAGAGACTTCGCCGAAACTGTCAAGCACAAAGGTAAAGAGCAACATCTACTCTTTTCACTATATGTCTGAACTAGAACCAAAAACACGTCTACGGTAGTAAGAAGACATGATGAACGTTTTTGAGCTTTTGGCTCACAAATTGTTTCCCCCACATTCCCTGATAAAAACTCTGGCCCAGTGGTTCGTCCCACACACATGCTGAAGAATCACGTTTACCTGTGTGATGCTGCTGCCGGTCTGCCCTCCGGTTCTCGGGCCAAACCGGTGAACTTTCTGGGTGCAGGTTAAATAGCATATTGTGGCGCTCTGGGCAACCAGGTGACACAGACCATTTTTGTTGACTGTTGGGTTGTTTTATTATTTACTGAGTTTTGTCAATGAATTAAGAAGCTACATGTTAGGCATTTCTGTTCTGTTCTGTTTGTGTAACATTTTGTTATTGATTTGGTCATTTTATTTATGTATTAAGCCTGAGATTGTCAAAAAAACCCATTTAATTAATGTTGGTCTGCCTGAGGAAGGGGCTAGGGGGGTATTTAAGGAGAGCATTTCTGCTCTGCCAGTGTGGTAGTTGGAGTTGAAACAAATCTGTGACAGAACAGTTGGTTTCAAGGATGTCCCGTAAAGAGGCAGGGAGAGGAGCAGGAGGAAAGCGGAGCATATTATTTTATTTATTAAATAATCAGCCGCCCAGCAAAAGAGCCTTGACAGAACATCAGCAGACAGAACAGCAGCAGGCAGAACATTCAGCGGGCAGAACAGCAGCAGAGAGGAAGACCCCAAGAACAGCGGCCTGGGAAGAGTAAAGCCATGTGTGGAGCTTCAACATAGATGTGTTTTCAAAAATGAGTGGACCACAATATGGTCGTTTATCACTCGAGGGAGCTTCGGTACACATTACTGGTGCTCTGTATGTTGTGTGGAAAACACATGTTGCCACCAGGGAGTTACAGATGTTGTGCGACACACAAAGAGCAAGAGCCACCACCGTCTGAGACTTAGGCTCGTTGACCCTTTTTGTTGGTACTTTGTTTCTGTTGCACTTTGAATACCAATTTATTTTCCTTTTATTTGACATTTATAAATACATTTTGTTACTTCTGAGTGCTTTAAAGTGTGATTAAAACTGCACAAAATAGACTTATGTCTTCCTGCCGTGTATGAGGCAAAATTTTGGTTGGGTCCACCAAATCTCACTCCAAGGTTTTTTGAAAAGTTGGCAGCCCTGAGGTAGTCATACAATCAGTGGCGGCTCCTGACAAATTTCTCAGGGGGGGGCAACTGTTCTGATGATGACTAAGGTGACCCCGTTATATGGGAAAATTAATAGGCAGCAAGACAGTTGCCACATCTTGTTATTTTCCGGTCAACTTACATAGCAATACCAAATGTAACGGCTACAGGGAAAAGTTACATCCAGGAGTGTTCAACCAATAAAATTATCTTGGCTCTACAAATGAAGATCAACAGAGAGATAAACTGTGAATCAGTTTACCTTCAAATATCTTTGAACATGGACGGATACGCTTGCTTTACCATTAATTACAAAGGGGACTACATATAAGTCAAATCATTAAAAGTATTTATTTACAGTTCTTTAAAGTCGTTCTTTTAATTACAAATAGTTTATATAAATCCAAATAAAGGGGTAGTGCATTCAAATTGCTCAACATTGCACAAACAATACTCAACAAACAGTAAATACAGTATATGTACAGACAACATTTTAAAGATTTTGTGCAGCTTAACAATCTTTAAGTGCAAATGAAAGTGCACACATTCAATAGTGAACTATAAATACAAATATAATATATGGCCAATTGTATAGATTTGCAAAAATGAACATATTGCCTGAAAGCAGCATTTGAATGAAAAGATAACTATTAAAAACCAACAGGTCAGTTAATAGATTGTGTGTGTGTGTGTGTGTGTGTGTGTGTGTGTGTACGTGTGTGTGTGTGTGCGTGTGTGCGTGCGTGCGTGTGTGTGAAAAC
>OMNN01093668.1:0-21931 GCA_900302755.1 Chromis chromis | reverse complement strand
TATTTATAATTTGACGTATCATAAAATAAGTCAAATCTTCATTTAGGTTCAAACTATGAACAAACACTATCTGTTTTAACAGTCCATCCATTCATCCATGTTCTTGTGTTTATCCAGGGTCGGATCAAGGTGGCAACAGGTTAAGCAGGTCATCCTAGACATCCATCTCCCCAACAAAGTTTTCCAGCTCCTCCTGAGATCCCAAGGTGTTCCCAAGGCCAGATGAGATATTTAATCCCTCCAGCGAGTTCTGGGTTTACCCTGGTTTCTCCTCCCAGTTAGATATTCCCAAAAACCTTCAAAGGAAGGAGCCCAGGAGGCATCCTGATCGGATGACCAAACCACCTCAGCTGTGTCTTTTCAACCTGGAAGAACAACGATTCTACTCTGAGTCATCTCTGGATGACTGAGCTCCTCATCCTATCTGAGGCTGAGCCCAGCCACCCTAAGGAGGAAATTTATTTCAGCCGCTTGTATGACATGGCTCTTTAAGTCACTCCACTGCTGATGCTGCACCAATCTATTTATCCATCCAACTTTCCATTTTCCAGTCACTCGTAAACATGATCCTGAGATACTTAAACATCTTCGCTTGGGGCATCAATTCACCCGCAACCCAGATGGAAAAATCCACCAGTTTCCATCATAGAACCATGGCCTCAGACTTGGAGGTGCAAACTTTTATCCCAGCGGCTTCACATTTGTCTTCAAACCACCCCAATGCATGTTTAAGGTCAAGGTGTGATGAAGAAAACAGAACCACATCATCTGCAAAAAGGAGAGTCATCACTCTGAGGAGTGCATGCTCAGGCTAATGACAACAGCAAAAGCTAATTAGAGTCAGGAAGTCAGATGGAATTCGACACGATTGGAGACGTGTGTTGAAGCTAAAGCTGTGGATTCTCTACCTAGAAGTAACATGAAAGGCACAACATCATAGTCATTGCAGCTGGCTGACACATACTGTAGAGTCTTCAGCTAATCAATTCATGGCACATGGTTTCATGAAAGATAGTGTCCATGGCAAAACACCTAAAAAAGAAGAAACAATCTCTGCATACTTAAGGGTATGTTTGGGAAAACATCATACTACACATATAGAGGGCACTGCATATGGCAACATCATCCCAACTGTAAAATACAGTGCAGAGACAATCTTGGTTTGGTGTTATTTGCTGCCTTGGGCCAGGACAGCTTGTCGTCATCAAAGGGAAATGGATGTCAAAGTGTATTAAATGATCTTACAGGGTAATGTCTGCCTGCTGAAGCTTGTAAAAGTTGGCTAATGCAGAACAACAATGACCCTAAACATCAAAGTAAATCTACTGCAGAAGGATTTTATACAAAGAAATGATTCCTTTTGCAGTGGTCCAGGCAGAACCTCGATCTTAACCCAATAACATCCATGACATCCAAAGAATATGCCCAACGATGTACAGGTCTGATCTATAGCTACCATAGAGACTTGTTTGAGGTTACTGCTGCCAAAAAAGGTTTGACCACCTCATAAATCAGAGGGCTCACTTGAGATGCATGTGTTCAATAAAACATTAAAGATTATGCGTGTTCTTATCTTAACTTAAAGTTCTATACTAAAATGAAGATAAGATACAGTTTTGGACAATTAACGCCAAATAACACGTATTTCCACCGTACTGTGCCACTGTACATATCACCCAGCTGTTTTATTAAAAGAAAAACTCTCATTATATGTCTTCCTGTTTGCAGATGTAAGCAATATTTAATGATTTGACCCTTTAATTTGGAGATTGAAGCTCACCACTAATGACAGAACGCCACACTTACGTATAGATCTCCTGCTAGTCCTGAAAACCACAGAGGAGGGTGGAGAGTGACTCATTTTGTTATATATATAGACACGGTGATTCCACTTCTCTCTCACTCCAATGGAAGGAATGTCTTGATAGATCCACCCCACACACACACGTATACTCTCAGAAAAATAGCCCCAATATAGGAACTTGAAATTAATGTGCAGCCTTGTATATGCGATGTTTATTTCATACTGTCACTATGCAGTTAATAGGTGAAACCATGAAGCAAGCAGCCTTTGCACATAGTTGATATTTGCTGTCTAGGTCTTGACCTGCAAGACTAAAGCAGCTATAGCATCGAAGCAACTGGGTAGTGACAATAACACAATCGCTCCCTAGTGGAATTTGTACAATGGCAGAAATTAGCAACCAGCCGACACCAAAGCATTACCCACAAAAAGGCCTACAGCATTAAAAACAGCCAGAAGTGACACTATATTGCCAACCAAAAAATGCTACAAAAAAATGGGCCAATACATCCCCTCATTAATCATATTTACACAAGCAGAAAGCACTTCGGTAAAATGAAGCAGCGATTCTCATGATTTTAGCAGAACTTTGGCAAGTATTGTCACGGTCCAAAGCTGTTGCAGCACAGACAGGAAACTCCGGCTTCCAGCTTGAGGTGGACTGACAGCTCATATGAAGAATGGTAAATGAACAGAGTGTGTCGATGCTGACAGCGGTAGTGGGGAACGTGGTACAAACATTTCCTACACAAAATCATCCAGCAGCAACACGGTCGGACTGGACCACCAGTAGCAGCAAACAGACTGGCTTTTTATAAAGGGCTGGATATAAGTTGCAGTAAGTAGAGTATATCATGTAAGTGTAGCAGTGCAAATTACATGGACTTAAGAGAATTAGAGCTTTGGCATAATACCAAATATGTCAAATATGTTCACATGTGTTGCAAGAACAATGAGGTAATATCAGCTCATATTCAGTTTTGACAGGTGATGGTTTAATCAAAGCATATTAACTATTATCATCATACCATACCACTAATATTATCTTTTACATTTAGTAAGAGTTTGAAGTGGAAGGTATCAACGTTTTTATGCTTATTATCAGTGCCAGTATTTCACTGTAAATGGACGGTTAAATGGTTGGTTAACATTCATGATGAATGTCAAGGCCTGAAAAACTCTCAACCGCTGCGTAACTGTATTGTTCCAGACAATCTTACACATCAGATCCAGTCTGGAATTGTTTTTTTGGATAAAGTCGGGCTCCTTCTCAGAAGAAAAGAACGCAAATATTCAATGTTTCTGACTTTGAAAACATTGGTCTACCACAGGTGCAAGTTTTCCATACCAATTAGCAAGTGCTCCACCCACAAATTTTCCATCAAAATAAACTGGGAACACATAAAAATTGCACATTAAAATGGGAGTGATTGTCTTTGATATTCAATGCTTTAATTGAAACCAGGCAGCTGAATTACAGAGCTCTGTTTTGACGGCTCCATGGTTTCCATCAGTAAAAAGGGGATTCCTGAGTGATATCCTGAGGAACACTAGATTTCCTTTTAGAGGAAAACCAAACAGGGTAACACGTCATTGTTTTGCACTGGCTTCATGGTCAATCGGCAGTACAGTTTTTCTGTACCTGAAATGGACACTGGGTCAAAGGTTCACACTCCTTCTGTCTGCCACTCACACATAAGTTCAGTATCCACTTCACATATGGCAGGGCTGGGTAAACATCTGGTAATCTTTGTTTCAGCTTCTCAATAGCTCACCAGGCTATGGTCTCGCTGTGTGTACTCAATCTTCTCCAATTACATAGTTGCTGGCGGCTCCCCTGAGGTTACGTGGACAAACCATTTGGGATTGCGGAAGGAGTTTCCACAAAATAGGTGTTGTCCAAAAATTCCTTGCAGTTATGGAAATAAACCCACAAAAAGGGAAAGCGTTATAGAGACTGAGGAAAGTAGAAAGAATGAGCTTATGGGCATGCCATTTGGTACATTTAACCAAGGCTTTTTTTTTTCATTTTGTTGCTAGCTGCTTTCTTCTGCAAATTGTGATGAAATGAAAGAATTTAAGAGAAAAAATCTGTCAACAGATATTCAAGTTAAAACATACAAGAAAAATTAAATCTTTTAAGTTGTGCGTAGCAGAAGGGACATGTTTGAGTTTGAACCAAGATCAGAGCAGAAGCTTCGCTTTGGTTCTAAATTAAATCCATTCTAAAGCAAAGATGATTACAATTATATTTTCCATTTGTGGTTGCACTGACTTCAAAAGTCACAGCACATGGTATTAGGCTGCTTCCTTTTGGAAGTTCTCAAAAGAAAATGTCCACACCCTCATTACAGACTCAGTCTATTGTCCTGGCATGGCTTCACCCACTCTGCCATGTCTTGATGTAAAGCCATTTGCATTCAATAAAGCGGCGCATCTGGACAGTAACTTCACAGGTCCCACTGACAAGGCTGTTCTTACCATGCTGGCAGAGAGCCAGGCGAGGCTGCAGGCCCAGGCTCCTTTTCCCGAGTTCCACCCAGACGCTGCGTGCGCCGTCATCCTGCTGAAATGTAAACCCCAGATTCAGCTGTGTTTGTTATGGTTGCGCCGGCCCTCAGTGAACACACAACGCTGTCACAACGTACCTATAACAGCGGGGCAATATTTCAACAACAATCTATTTGGTCAGCTGCAATTACATCACTAGGTGGTTAAACACATAGGTTTGCTGGAATGATAATTAGGATTATTTCACGGGCACTCTTAGCAAGGGTCCGAGATGAGGCTCTTATTTCCTAATACACCTCGACATTTAACACAGAGGTTTAAGTCAAGTGCTTTCAAGTATGTTTCCACAGTGTCTGAACCTGACCCCACTGGACTGTGTTCCCTCATTACTGTTTTTGCTATGGATGCTTTATTTAATAGCAGGGCCTGCTATACCCAGTTGTCTCTTTTAATCATCCAACTACAGTATAAACAATAGCTTAGACTGAACACTAGTGTTGCCCTTGAGATCACTGGCCTGCTTCACTAATGGCTATTTACTTTCCAGAGAAAATGAGTAACCAAGGAAGTCTATTTTTATCCTGGATTGACCCCAGTGTCAGCCCCAGCGAGGTGACGGGGGGACACATCCTTAACTTTAATCAAACCGCCGGCCCTGCAGGCTGCACGCTGGTGCAACAACCTTCGTGTGATTACATTTTTTTTTTAGTTCATCCGTTCATGTGACCCAAAGTCACTATAACACAGCAAATTCCAAGAGAATCTAATGTTGAATTATAAATCCATAGTCTGTCAGCCGCTAGCTGGGGGTCTGTGCAGTGTGGCATCAGTCGGGTGGGTAATTTATTGTGGGAGCTAAGTGTTTCCATTTGCAGTAAGAGCCACTAAAAACAGTCCCGCTGAAGGTTTCTGGGGGGCCTGCTTGTAAAAGTACTGATGCGGTGTGAGCTGGCTCATGGCCTGACAACCTGTTTGGGGAGCTATATAGATGGGCTTTTAATGAATACATAATCCAGTCGTCACAAAAAGGAGCCCTCAAACTTGCCAAAGCTGTAGTTCTGAACTGTTGTATTGTCATTCACCTTGTGCAGAGAGGAGGGATACATTTTTAGAAGTGGTTTCCCAAAGGAAATAAACAACACCTGCAAAGTCATTTCTGTTGGTGGTTACTATTAATGTGCTTATGCAAAGACTAAACGCATGGCAGCCATTTAATTTGAATTAATGAGTCCAACTATATGACCACAAATCCAATGACATGCATGAAATGAAGAAAAAATGACGATTCGTTTCATGTTTGGGTAATACGCCTCGAGACATTAGCAAGTATTAATATGTGTATTTCATGAGTATCCCAGCTGCACCCTTCCAACACATACAGACACACAATGTAAATAAACTACAATACCACTGTCCTTACCCAAAGTGCAAAGGTCATGATGCAATGAATTTTTGTAGTTAATGAATTGTAAGACACCTTTGGCAACTCACTGCTGCCCTCTACTGAATCCTGTGGGCACATAGTTTCATTAAAATAATATGTTTTACTTGATATTGTTCCATTTCATTGTCATAAAGATAAATCCTGCATTGGTGGGTGAAGATCAGACTTACTATAATCAGGATAAATGGGTACAAACACCCCATGTAAGATACAAACGAGTAAAACATACTGCAAGGAGGTAGAAGCACCTACCTGTCAAAATACTCCAGACTCTTTACAACTATATTGTTTGTCTCCGGCAGGTATTGTGGCATCTTGTGTGGTTGAGCACAGCTCCCTACACTTTGTGCGTGTTAGTTACACAATAGACCCTATAAAGGAATCAACTTGTCTGCTGAACCATACTTGGATATATCACTTCAAGTAGTAATATGCAAGTAAGCAAATAATACACCATTCACATACAAGAAAGACAAGCACCTCAGCAGAGTTCAGGTGGCTGTAATGTGGGATTTCACCTGGACTTGATTTGAGACTGATACTACTGTATAAACCCACGGCCAAGTTTGGTTTGGCTGCCTAGCTGTTAACTCTGTCGTACAGAAATGAAAAAAATTGTGAAACAAAAGCCAGAAAACCAAAGTGCGCCTGAAAGACCAAGGAAAACATAACGATGTGCAACAGCACATGATATCATCATGCAGCTCAGCATCTGGGAAAGTACCATAATAACGGCCACGCAGAGCACATTTATGGTCTGACTGAAACAGAGAAAGATCCAAATCTGGACTATGTATTTTTAAACAATGTATATTCACAAAAAAGTAAGGTTAAACGTAAATCCACAAGATCTTTGAACAAAAGCAGAAGAGAAAATGTCCCAACACTGATAGCCAGAGACATGAAGACGACGTTGACGTGGAGTGTAATATCACTTTTTGTTTGAGTCTGCAAATACACCCCCTGCTTGGACTCAAGCACCTTCCTTCCAGGAACGTTTTTCTCCCAGCTCTAACATTAACCAACAGGCCTTATTTCCTGAAACCAGAAACTCCCTCAGCAAAAGGAAACCCAACAACACCTGCACTAGTAAGAGGCCGGCCAGGACGTGAGTCAAAAATCCGACCATTAGACTCAGACATGGTCTAATAGTGCAGTGGAAGTGAGATTTCTCTAATAGTTTATTAATATATTCTAGGTCTGCTCCACATCATTTACTCAGAAAGTTAGGTGTGTAATATCAAAACACATTATTTAAATAAAAACACGAGTAATTTCAAAATATATTTGCTGTGATTTACACATTGCCAAATAAAACGGGGGAATTGAGTGAAGTGCTTTAAGTTTTACAAATAGACACTAAAAAACTCATTTCTGAGGATGATGAATCCAGCCTATTTCTATTGCAGTCACATGACTTCATATTTTGGAGTGCAGTGCAACCAGCATGTGCCCACAAAACTTGGGCTGTTTTTTTTTCCCCTGCATGAGTTGATTGATTGGCCATCAGTGGAGACACGCTCCTTGAATGAGAGCGCTCACCACAGAACTATCAAGTAAACAGACTTGGAAGTCAAGGCCAGCAAAATCCCTTGTGTCTCCATACCATCCGTTAGGAAGGCAAAGCCGGATCTCATGTATCTGTGGTCAGACAAGACCGCCACCACTTCCTCGTATTGCAAGGCTGCTTCAAAACCACGCCAGTGTGTGCACTATTTCCCTAACCTTTTTTAAGGGTTGGAATTCACATAACCATGTGGTGTGCTTCTGGAGTTTGGGACTTCCAACAATCGGAGTGTTTATCACTGAAATCAACCAAAAATAAATGACCCACAGTGAAAACATATTCAACTGTGGAAGAAGAAAGTTCCATAATGTCACACAAAGGCGTCCCTCTTGTGTTGTGCTCAGGATCACGTCTTCCATGGCGGGCTGTGTTTAATACAAGTGATAAGTTCAGGCTAACTGGGACCAGACTGTTGAATGAAGCTGTCGGTCTTCTTTCAAATGTAATGCTTCTTCCTGATTCATAATTGAGTAGTCAGCCAGTTGCCAAATCAAATCTAGTCTACTGTTGATATGAAGTCGTCGCTCCTTCTGGTGAAAGCAGTCAGACGGGGGGGTCAGCTGATGCCAACAGTCTTGGTGCCAACAGGATGTTATAATAGTAGAGGGTATAAAGCGAGCCACTTCCCCACGACGGCAGGCACAGCGGCTGAAACCATAATTAACATCCGTTTCTAGTTTGCATGTGTTTTGATATTCTCTGTTGCAATTTGTCACATGGGAGCTGACTACGAGGGGCGTTGCCTGATGACTTTTTGTTACGGAATAAAGCTTGGTTAGAATTCAGGAGGCTCATTTTACTGGCTCAGTTTTCTTCCAAACAACAAACCTAATTTGTTTTCCAGTTAATAAATTCCATTGTTTCTCTGGCTTTAACGATGATTTCACATCAGGATACCGCACTCAAGTGTTCCGAAGATCTGAGTCAGTTAACCTTTAGCTTGCTTTTAAAAATATTTCCAAGCCACTCATCTCAAAACTGATATTAAAAGGTGGTTGAAGGAACAATACAACATTGTTTTCAAGACATAGAAGCTCTTAAGCGGAAAATAGACTTAAAAAAAACAAAGCTTGTGTGCTTCTTGAGAAAAAGAATTGTACTGCAATTAAAAGAAATCATCATTTTTATCATCAGTTTTGGGTGGACTCAATCACAGCAAAGCTTAAAACGCACCTAAAAGGTTAGTTCACTCATTAGATAGACTGGATGAGTATCAAAGCCCGTTTAAACTATAGTAAAAATTAACACAATACTGGCATAATTTACCCTAACAAGCTGGTATCCATTAACTCCTGAGGAAATATGTGACTCTTTGGCTGTTTGCTGCTCGGCAGGTAGAGTACAGTGAGTTATCTATCAGAGGCTTGTTGCTAAAACAGACACTTCTGAAAATGCTGATGAGATTCTTTGAGTGGAACAAAAATAATACAGTAAAACAGCTTCAGTGAAACAGAAGCTCCACTTCACTTTTAGGCTACCGAAGACCCAAAGGTTCGAAGCTTCAAACAACCAAAAACCTAAAAGACAAGTCCATTTGCTTTTTTAACTGAAGCTCCAAGGATTACCTTGAACTAGATGACTAAGAATCAACACAGGAATCCACTAACATGCTCTACAGTGGGGAACTTACTTAGGAAATTACTTATTATAACAGCTTTAAACCAAAAACGTGAATAAACAGACAATTCATTAACTTATTTCAGTTTTTATTGCAAATTATATGCTATTACAGACTTCAAATGGTGACAACGTTCCAAGTTGATAAAAAGGAACTCGTTCAATGTTTACAATGATGCAGACGGACTTCCCTTATATTTAAAGCTAATCCAGTGTCAAGATAAAGGATCATTATCAACAAATATAAGCACTGAGATCATTTTTAAACTTGGTGCAGATCATCTCAAGTTCACCTAATGGCTAATGACAAGGTCACAGTGAAAACAGAGCACAATAAAATTACAGAATTACAATACATTTGTCAGTCATTTACAGATAGTACAGATCTAGAATAGTATCAGGCATATACAGTAGATGTGGATCTTAACATTAAGTATTTTAGAGAGAAAAGAAAAAAAGAAAGATGGAGGGAGTGTTCTCTATTCTGTTCCATAACTTAATTGCACATTTACAGTCTTCTGCTATATACTGATGATGATGGGATATTTTGGTGCAATACAAAGCAGTAATATTGAGACATGCAACGTTTAGCCACAGGGAAACTGTCCAGAGAGGATAAGTGACACCTAGGACCTGAGAAAGACGTTTTTAACAGGACACAAATGTTATAAAAAGGAAGAATGGCAGTACATCATCAGGGACAGACATTACTGTGATGACCCGGACTAACTTCACCTGTCGGTTTATTACTTTTACCTTACTTTAACCATCAGGTTCATCCACCACTCTTACACCCGTCTTGTAAATAACACCTACAGAAACAACATGCAGCTTGTTTTGCATTAGTTTGTGCAGAGTCAATAAATGTACCAGGTGTTTTCTTCTTTCTTTCTTTCTTTCTCAGTGTCAGTTTTGTTCTTCACTCTATTCGTGGAAGGTTTCAACTGCTGTGTGTCTCCTCTGATACAAACAGAATCATCAGCTGCTGGTCTCACTGGGAGCGCATGACATTGCACTGAGGTTTCATGCGAGTCCCTCAGCTCCCACTCAGGTGACACCAGCAATCAGTTTCTAGAACTCTGACATGGGTGTGGTCTCTTGTTGGCTGCCCCCACAAATATTTTCATAAGGATTTAATAGGCTGAGCCAAGCAATAAGCCTCACTACCAGGTGCTGAACCAAGTGGGGGATGAATCTTTTTTAACGCTAATCATGTTCCTATTATGGTTATACAGTATACCAATGCCTGTTTGTAAGTTTTCACCTTCCCTTCCACAGACTTTCAACCATGTTTACTGTTCTCTTATTATAAATCCTAAAAGTAAGAACGCTGAAAATGTGTTTTCAAAGTGCCGTGTAGCCTATTGCATACAAGCCGGATGCAATGGTAGCAATACTAGCCGCAGTTGCAAGACATGCATTGAGAAAGTGAACACTTATTGTACCGTTCACAAAGATGGCTGATTTATTTCACCCAAATGTTTCAAATAAACTAAAGAAAAAGACGGACAAATTCAGATTTGACATGACATAAGCTAGCAAAAGTGTTAGTTTTTGTCACGTAGAAATATGAGAGAAAAGTGTGAGCACGCGTGTTTCCTATTTCCTCTTAGGTATGTTCTTATATTAATCACTGATGTGCAAAATGCAGAGATTTTGGTGAATATCTTTAGTGCCAAGTGAACCTTTCTGTACTTCCAAGAAATCACTGACGCTGAACTGGAGCTGTGTCATTATACCGACAAATGCAGTAAAAATCCTATGAACTATTCTGACTAAATGCAAGTCTCTACTGCTGTATTTCTCAAACCGTACCAATACCGTGTGAACAATGAGGAGGCGTACAGTCATTTCTCAGAAGGGACATGGTGACCACATGTGTCTCCTGAGCCGTCGAGACTACAGCAGCCTTTTCATGCGGCAGGTGTGCTTCTGTATGTGCATGGTGGCTTGGTCCGTCGAGCTTGTCAGGACGTCCAGAACTTCGTCCTGCCGTTCCAGCTCCGACTCTGCCTCCAGGGCAAGGTTCTTCAGCTGCATCAGCATCTGCACACATATGGAGGCACGCACACTCATTTGTTTCAGTAACTACACACCAGCCTTCAGTGAACATGGATAACTAATAAACAAGACAGAAACAAAAGATGATTTAATATTAAAACTTACACCACGGTGGTGAGTAACTTCAACATGTGGACCATATGTGGAGGGGCGTAAAGATGGGGTCAGTGAGTTAGAAAGCAAATATGTTGGGAGCAGTGGCTTTAATTCAGAGTTCATCTTCTTCACTTTGCTTACAAAGACAATACCCTGCTGCTTAATGTCTGCGGATCAGAAGGTGATGTTATAATTCAACACCAACCGTGATGCAATGAGTTATTCATGTTTCCACTGTGATATTATTTCATACTGCAGATGAAACTTGAGAAAATGCCGAGAGCTAACTTTTGGCTTGTCTCCTGGGATCACTGATATATTATACTGTTTGTTTTCTACTTTCAGCGGGTTTAAGGAATATTGCGACTATATTATATGGTCTCACAACTGTATATGTTATGGTTAATGGAACAGCTTAAATATACTGTGATGTGCCAAGTAAAACCTAATAAACACTCACTTCAAACCCCACCACCAGGGTTTCTAAACTAGTATTATGTTATGCTACACGTGCCCTCACGCACAGCCACTGACATTATGTCAGTTTTCACTGGCTGGTTTATGTGAACATTTTAACTGAGCTAGAGGCAGCCATGTGAAAAACAGATAGTATGTCAATACACACCAAGGAACAACTGTATTCACTCACTCAGGTCTGTGACTTCACAATTTAAACTGGGATGACATTACTGAATCACACCTTGCAGTTAACATTCACAAGAGTTTTGGTGTGTCATAGAAAAACACAGGAGATTAATATTTTTAGCTACTGCTTATACAATGGCTAGAGCACCTAAGTCATGTAGAAAGCCCTAAAATTAAACATTTAGGCTGGAACTAACAGAAAAATATATGAGCTAAAATCCCCTGTGTCTTGCATTAGTGGGGTAATTCAGGGCTGTGAATTAGTAGACATGCAGTACACAACTAAAACGTAACCCTTGATCAGTCTTATGAGGGAACCAGTTTGTGCTGCTAACAAGAAGGAATTTCCAACCTCAAACAATAACAATTATATAAAAATACTGACACAAAAGGGAATATTTGCCACAGCACTTAGGTCAGGACATGACACTGAGTGACCCTCTGTACAAGTTGCTCCACAGCAGATTCTAATCTTGACATGAATTACGTTAAGAGCAGGGTGTGTACAGAGGCATAGCATTAACTGAAAATTGGCAGCCTTTGAAATGTGAACCATTATCAGCTGCAGACAATACGCCATTTATAAACACGCTTTGTGATTGGCCCAGTTACCGCTCTGATAAACGTATTTGAAAAATGATTATTTAGACAAAAACAGCGGTGAACCACTGATTATTATTGTGTGCAATAATATGCTAAATTTTAGGTATAATGTGATAACAATGACTCATTCAAGATATTACTTTTGAAGTGTGTAGACAAAAAAATATATATCATGACTTTTAAGTAGCTAAACCACAACTGAAAACACTGCAACAAAGGTAAGTCACATGAGGCCGCGCGCAAATGCTCAGTATTTATCAGAACTAATAATGTATTTATGAATCATATCTTACTGATAGGTTTAGACTATTGACTACTATTCCTGTGTGTTCTTGAATTTGCATGTTTTTCATGTTGTTTTTGGCTGCTCTAATCAACATATAAAAGAATGTAGCATAAATGTGTCTACAGAATGGGCTCAAATGCTTGGTGTTGCTTTCTTACCAAGTACACATCTTGTTCACCCGTAAAAACTGTTTCAAAGGATGCCTGTCAAAGTTTGTTTATTTAAAACAATGAATATCTTGATTACATTTTTAAACTCTCGAATATCAGTATCTGCCTCAAGAATTTCAGCTTTGATTTGGGCAAAGTTCTAATTGGAATTCACCCAAATATAGACCACATTTGTACCAGTGGTATCTGTGCAGTTACTTCTCATTAGTGTTTACAATATTTTGTCTACCCCTGTTTCAGGTGAGCTATCATATGATCTTGGCAACACGTAATAGAACCTTGGTGATAACAAAAGGTCCTTGCTGAAGGTTTTACATGAAGTATCTTAGCCTAAGCAACTTGTAATAGTGAGTCACACACACACACACAAAAATTGTCCGAATCATAGGTCTGAATTTGCGTCACTGTGTAGATGTTGCCACCACAGACCATGTCTGTGACGGCTCTCGATGTAGTGAGGTTCTGAATGGAAAGACACTGTACAGTCTGGCCAAATAACTGACCATGTTTCTTTTCCTCTCTTAAAACTAGGATGGACTTTGGTTTGCGGTCTCACCAAATCACATTTTAAACATACAGGATGAAAAATAAAAGCCATTATAGTGAATTGTGGTTTGGAATGGAAATATCAAAATACATGTTGCTAAAACCATAGGATTATTTACGATAACAGCTAACACCATGGGACAATCTGTTGCCTGCACACATGGGTTTTTCATTTGTATTACTAGTCTAGGATACACAAACATGAGAAACCTCCACAATGGTGCAGTCATATTTTTGCACATGCAATGAGAGTCCAACTTTCTCACCTGTTTGAGCTCCTGGGCCTCAGCTTGACTGACAGATGGCTGGAGGACATGCACCTGCAACTGGGACAGCTCTCCTGCTGGGACCTCCAGTGGGAGCTCTGTGTCTTGGCACTTCTGCGGCAAACCTGACTCCATGGGTGGAGATGGTGAAAAAGTGCAGAGCGCATATGTTGTTTATGAGGAAACCAGACAGTAAACTCAGAGTACAGCAACTGAGGCAATCGGGGTGAAGTGACTCATGAAAATACATTTCTGTCAAGGAGAGACACCAATAACCATGATGAAATGTTTTTACATGTGGCTGCACACGTATAAACATATAAAGGTGGAAACATAGAACTTTACTGCCACTCAGTGGTCAAACTTATACCAGGCATGGAAACAACATTGACCTAACAGTGGCTTTATTTGATCTGTTCCTCACCTTCATTCCAGTTTGTCCCTTCTGTGTCACATGGAGATGAAAGTGGCGTAGCCTTGAAAGCTGTGTATTCGCCTGTGAACTCCACCTTCTTTTTGTACTGCATCTCTAACACTGACAGTGCTTCTGGCATCTTGGCAGACAGGAACCTATAACATATATCAGGCTTCCCAATAAAACGCTGTCTAACAGTAATCTCATAGGGACTGTGCACCCTGATTTCATCAATTTCATTTCGTTCAAATCGGTGAAGGAGTTGGCAGTTTGTGTCTCGCACTTCCAGTGAGGACACCAGCACCAGCAAACAACCAGGCTTCAAGTCCGAGTCTCCACCTTTGGACACTACTGCTGGGATGCTACTGATGACCTTATTTCTACTGGACCCTCTGCCTGCCGAAGCAGCAGCAGCTGCAGCTCTTGCAGCGTCCTCAGCCTTGGCTTCCTGCTGAATCTTCCAGGGGAGTTTGCCAAAAGGCCACCAGGAGGGAGCCTCCAGTTCTGACAGAAGTCTGCAAGTCAAAGCGGTCAGGGTCAGAATTAATTAGGCCTATTTTCTTCTAAGTTATACAAGTTAATAACAGGCATACAACATCAACAAGACATAAGCAAACATTGAATAATTAAGGAAATTTAAAGACAATTACTTGTCAGCCACGCCCAAGTCCGAATCGATCTTCTCCAGACCCTGCATCATATTGTCAAACTGCTCTCCCTGGTGGCTGAGGACTATGCCAGTGTCTTCCAGTCTTCTCTGGGCTCCTGCCACCAGGTTGATCAGCTCTCTCCCTTTAGAGGGCTGAGACTCAGCTCCCCGGGCCTCTGAACTGGGAGAAAGAAGGCGTTCTCTCCAGAAATGCTCCAACACATTATAAACCACCACCCTGTTGGGCTTTAGGGAACCAAACCAGTGTTTCACATTGCCCTCTTCAAGCACTGTGAGAGTGCTGAAGATGAAACTCGACGACTCCATCTTGATCTCCATGATCCGGGAGAGACGGAAGCTGGTCAGGCTCTCCTTGCTCTGGTTGGAGACGAAGCGCACCATGGTTCTGGTGAGGGACAGGGTTCCACTTTCCCACCGCTTCTCACTGTTGATGTAATAGGAGCCAGGCCAGCTGTGGATGGCAACGTCCCGGCTCATTTTGAAAGGAGATACACAGATTCACCTGGAAGAAGGACAAATCAGCTATAGTGTTACATAAACAGGATTCACATGCAATCACTGGTGCTGCTTTAATCTGCATCATGAGGATGTTGTGCTGAGGGATCTCTCTGTCCTGATGGTGAACATACTTTCTTCAGAGTGTAATCCAGGCTGCAGATGAGCTCAGTTGAGGCGTTCACACTGACAACTTCAGCTCTCTATCCAGCTGAGCGCATTACACGTGCGTCATTATAACGTTATAACCCTTTTAACATTTGATATTTGCTCTTGGTAAAATGATATCAGCTCCACACCACATTAATGGTGAACACTGGGCAGTGCATTACGTTACCTCGCAGTCTTCTCAGTAACTGTGATGTTTATTACGGAAGTGATATCAGACCTGAGTACGTCTGTATTTACTGTCCGACTCTGTTGGCACCAAACACCAAACACTATCACGACAAGGTTTTGGTGAAAATAACTATTGTTAGCTAGGACAGCGGTTTAGGAATTAGCTAAGACTTTATCCGTATTAAAGAAATAGAAATGTTGATATATATGTAGTGTTAATAAAATATAGACCGCAACGGCATTACATGTGCGTCGTTTAGGAACCATAACCCGCAGTCGTCCGGTTGCTGTCATATATAGCGACATGTTGTCAAAATAGCAGAAAATGCGTTTTAGCGTGGTGTTTTCTGTTGTATAGCCAAATGTTTCAAATTTGACGGAAAAGTGAGAGTAAGTTCGCTATGTAATGGAAAACCGACCTGCCCGCTAGCTTCTCCTTACCGTCTCCTGCTGTCCAAATCGTGACAGCTAAGCTTGCTAACTAGCTAGCCAGCTAGCTAGCCTTGTTTACCATCATGGACAGGGAGGCGTACCTTAACTGCAGCAGCCTGGTCAAAATACCGAGGCAGACGTATGAGCAATTTTGGTCTTCACATTTTTTAGATTACATCGACAAGGAGCTCAGCTATTCGAAGTTTTTCAAGAAATACTTGCTTCCCAACCACCCATGTATGTTTTCAAGAAGGTTCACAGAGGACTGGAAGTGTAGGAAACAGTGGGTGACTGAGGAGGGGAAACCTAATTTCCAGAAACTGCTGCAGGAGTTTGGTAAATACGCTTCTTACTAATGCGTACAGCGACAATACATGATTATGTAAGAGCTGCAATGACTGGTGTCATGTAAACTGATTTGTTGTTATTGTTTCTCACAGATGAGACTCCTGTTCCTGTTGCAAACTGCAATGCAAAGGAATACAATGCCAACCCCAAGCAAGTTATGCCTTTTAAAGAATTCATACACTACTGGAAGGAATACATCCAGAATGGACACTCATCACCCAAAGGATGCCTCTATCTTAAAGACTGGCACATGTCAAGGTATCAAAGTGATATTAATTTAACTATAAATGTCTGGACTGGATGGACTTTTTCATGTGAATTGTGTTAATAACTATGCATTTACCTCCTCGACAAAGTTGTCCTCTAGGATGCAAAGGGAATATCACTGTAAGCTGAAAACAAATTTGAATCGCATCCTGTATCTATAACTGCATTTCCTGCAGTGGGTTTTTTACTCCCATATCAGATGTCCATAGTTCAGTTGTTATTAGTCATCATTTCAAAGACATCCATAATGTAATTTTGAATATCCAAAATACATTAAGACTAGTTAAAATCCCATTAGTACTGTGTATCCAAAATTGGTATTATGACTAATAATGCAGTTTTGAATATCTACAATTAGAATTACAGTGTAAAACGGAAGTAATATCATAAATGCATAGTATCTTTTAAACATCAAATGATTCAACACATTGATGTTTGTTGTTTGCACCATACACATAATATGATGAATGTTACTTTGCTCTACAGGGACTTTCCAGAACATAATGTTTACACCACACCAGTCTACTTTTCTTCTGACTGGCTGAATGAATACTGGGATACACTTGAAGTTGACGACTACCGGTTTGTCTACATGGGACCTAAAGGCTCATGGTATGAAAAATTAAACATAATGCTGGTAAAACCCAGACTATATGTAGATAGTGTTTGATTTTTCATACAGTGTAATGCTCTCTCTTGTCACCAGGACCCCGTTCCACGCTGACGTGTTCCGTTCCTACAGCTGGTCCGCAAACATCTGTGGCCGGAAGAAGTGGCTTCTGTATCCTCCGGGTCAGGAGGACTTTTTACGAGACACTCATGGCAACCTCCCGTATGATGTTACATCAGCTGAACTAAGAGACAGAGGCCTTTTTCCACACTATGAAGAAGCCTGTCAACCTCTTGAAATTATTCAAGAGGCTGGTGAAATCATTTTCGTGCCCAGTGGCTGGCATCATCAAGTTTATAATCTGGTAAGAATTGCACTGGTAAGCAGATCACAGTAGCTCAAACAGAGCAAAATGATTTATAAAATGATACTGTGGTATGTTATAGCATACTGATAGGAGAGGTCTCTTCTACTACAGATCTACGAAAGTGTAAGCGTTATTGATGTCATCAGTTTGTGATCCAGACTTGTTTTTTTCTATACAGGAGGACACCATCTCTATTAATCATAACTGGCTGAATGGCTGCAATATTGACATCATGTGGCAGTTCCTTCAGAATGAGCTGTCATCTGTTCAAAAAGAGATAGACGAGTGGAGAAACACAATGGATTCATGGCACCAGCATTGCCAGGTACTCTGCACATTGTTCAGTTAACCTTTGATCTAAAAATATGCTGCAAAGTATCAAATATAATGGTGATTATTGTTGGGTGTGTTTCCCTCCAGGTCATCATGAAGGCCTGCTCTGGTATAAATTATGGGGAATTTGCCTCGTTCCTAAAAATCATCGCCGACAACCGAATGGCTTTCCTGAACGCTTGTTCCTCTGGGGATCCCTCCGAGTACTCACGACATCTCTCAGAGACCCTCACCACCCTTGGACCTTACCACGCTGCCTTTGACCTACAAAGAGTGGGACACATAATTGAATGCCTCCTGTGCAATGAAGACTTTAAGCGGCTCGATCATTCAACATTGACTTTGCAGCCGGAAACAATGTTACAGCAAATTCGAGACACCATTCAGTCCACAAGAGGGCAGCATCTCCTTTACCAGGAATAACATGTTCAGTGTCTCAACCTTATATTCACCTGGAAATAGCTTGAATGAAAAGTGCCAATTCGTCGGTGCGAAAAAAGATGATGAGATGATGAGTCTTGAGATTCTTTGCAATCTCAAATGTTGCTTGTGAATGTCTGGAAATAGTTTTTGCACTGAAAGAAAAAATGGATAAATAAAAAAACAATAATAAAAAAAAAAAAAACACTGAATTTTTGTATTGCTATTTTGCACATTTATTGAAAAACCACCATCACTGTATCATGGTTAGTATATCCTTATGTGGAGAGATACAACACATCTGTGATATGGCAACATCTGTGATAAATAATAGTTTACACTTTAGGAAAATCACTCCAAAATAGGTTTTATTGCAAACAAAACAAAAATACTAATAATATAGAGTGGTGCCACGTAGCTGTTAAGCAATGACAGTGTAACATACGCAGGGTTGTGTCTATGAGAAGTCTGTCAGATTGAAGCATGTCACATTTTAGGGAACGTTCAAACATCCTCCTCTTCAGCTGATTTTGACATCTTTAGGCCACCAGTCTGGCACAGAGGCCTCAAGTGTCACTGTGGTGTCATCAGGAGATTTGAGCGTCAACACCTCTTTGGCATGAGCCATGCGGATTAGGCTCAGACCCAGTTCTTCTACGCCTGCTCGATGCTTCCCAGCTGGCTTGCCTGACTGCGTTTGCAGCGCGGCACCTTCCTCGAGGTCTTGGACTGGAGATGACAAGCGCACTGGCATCAGGCGTTTCCGAATCACCCCAGTGTGATGAGTCCTGGCTGTAAGCTCCTGGCCGATGTAACAGCCCTTGCTAAAGCTGATACCCTGCATGTAGACGAGATTTGATTCCAATGGCAGTGCCACCCCGGGAGGAAGGTCCTTGACTCCCTCTGGAAGTCCTAGACAACAATGACAGCAGAGGAAACAAACAAAACTTGTCACAAAATTTCTAGTACACGTGCTCAGACAAATCCATACTTCACTTTGTCTTCTAATGCCATTTGTAAACTGGTCTGGTCTTACCTATTGCATACCGATGTCTGTGATAATCCTCTGTGTCTCCTTTCTGACATGATGCAATTATATCCAAGGGGTCAACTTGGCAGTGCAAAACCAATCTCCAGCCCATTTGCTGAGTTCGAGGATCAGCCTCCCATACCAGAGCCTTTTCAGGGGAAGAAAGCTCAGGTTTACTGACTTCTTGACCCTGCTGTGAAAGCACCGCCCATACAGAGAGGTCTGGACAGGGGCTGATGTTGACCTTTCTGCGGATTTTGTACACCTTCAAGTGTCTCAAGATTGAGTCCTTTGTTGTGCTGTCACATTCCAGGAAAACGCCGTTCCCTCCCTCTGCTTCTTTTAGACTGAAAGGAAATACAGCAAGTTGAGTGCCTCATAAAAGAAAAATCCACCCTGAAATGCCACACTGGTGTTTTCACTTATGTTGTCTGGTCAGGTGACCCTTGTGGGAGCTATGATGGGAAACACCTGTGGTCCATGTGCTAATAAAACAAAGGTGTGTTACGGCAAGCCATTTTAACATTTAATAACCATTATTATTATTAGGCATAAGAACTCCTTTACACAGTCTATTTTGCTGCTTAACTAGGGTCAGTGTTTTGCTAAATGAGAGTTAATACTGTAATTTGGATGATTAGCTAAAGGGTCACACGTGAATTATTTAGTAACTGTGCATTTACCTCCCTCCTGAGTTGGCCAAATTAATTTCAGTAAGCTGACAATAAAGTTGAATCACTTTGTGTATCTACAACTGCATTTCCTGCAATGGAAGTCTTACTCCCACTTCACATGTTCACAGTTCACTTGTTACTGGTCATCATTTAGAGGATCAGAGGATTGAATCCTGATGCGGCCACTGTTTGGGCCCATGAGCAAGGCCCTGAACTCTTCCTGCTCCAGGGGCGCCGTACCTTGGCTGACCCTGTGCTCTGACCCCAACTGGGATATGCGAAAACACAATTTCACAAATGCATTTCGGGACAATAAAGGTTTTTTCTTCTTCTAATCTGTACTTTTGGATCATTTCTTTATTGTGTGTTTTGTTTTTTAAAGAGAAAAACGAAACAAA
The DNA here is from genome assembly GCA_900302755.1 of Chromis chromis. Classification (NCBI taxonomy): domain Eukaryota; kingdom Metazoa; phylum Chordata; class Actinopteri; family Pomacentridae; genus Chromis; species Chromis chromis. Next base: position 1,517 of record OMNN01093668.1, on the reverse strand, counting down.
TTAAGAACAGAATAAAGATTGCTTTATTTTCTCCAACATGCGTTTAAATAAACTGTCCAGCATTACATCCAAATTAAAAGCTCCACCTTGAACAGATATGAAGTAAATGTTATACATTGTGCTGATAAAGCCTCTTTCACTCTTCACTTAGAGTATAATATTAATGCAGGACTTTGACTGTATTTTTACTGTGATTTTAATAGTTTAGTTTAGAAAACTGTTGAAGTACTTCTTCTACCACTAACACCAACATTCAGTCAGAGAAACAGTGAATCTGCAGTCCTAAAATCACTAAATCCTGTTGCCCTGTGCTCTGAAAATTAAACTAAAATTCTGATCGACAGTTCAGGTGATGCTCTGAATTTCAGACCGAATACATGAACACAGTCACAGTTTAACAAACGGCTGGAGAACACCGACTTCTTACTTACCTAATCATTAGCCTGTATTCCTATAACTGAGTTAACTCTGTGTTCTGGCTGCTAGCAAACATAACAAACATGATGTACCTGGTTATAACTATGAGTTCTGTACGTGATGAACTTTTACTGAATGTTTCCACAGACTGATCGTGTTTCTGTTCTGACAAACAAACGACTTGTTCCTCTTGTGGCAACAAACATGTTCAGCATCAACTTTTGATGAACTTTGAAGTTTAATCACAGTTTTAGATGTTCATTTCTCCTCCATCGTCACCTGTGTGTTGCTGCACGGAGCTGCAGGTGAGTGACGGAGAGAAGTTCTGCCCCTCAGACACTAGAGTCCACTGTCAGGCTACATGCAACACAACGATCTTCTTACCTTTTAAAGTACCGTTAACAGAACCGTTACTGTCGGAGCTTATCGGTAGTCCTGTATTTTTTTTAAGATTGCCCCGGGGCTCATCCCTAATCACTTCACAGTACATCACTTCTACGAGTATTTACTCTTATTTAAAATGAAACACAAAGAGTTTACACCGTGTTCCAAATTATTATGCAAATGATATATTTTTTGATTTTCCTAAATAGTCAATGCAAATGACAGTCAGCATAATTTTCAAGTCATCAACTGTTAGAGTATAATTTGAATGTTATTGAACAAACCTCCCAATGATGACAGTATTTTTTTCAAAAATAAAAAACTTAAAATGCACTGTTCCAAATTATTACGCACAACAGAGTTCCAAAACATTTTATAGGTTGTAAAGAACTGAAAATGGTCATTTGTTGAATTTGCAGCATTAGGAGGTCATATTTACTGAAATCAAAAGCTATTTCAATCAAAAACATCTTAACAGGTCAAGTTACATTTTAACATAGGACCCCTTATTTGATAGCAGCTTCACAATTCTTGCATCCATTGAACTTGTGAGTTTTTGGAGAGTTTCTGCTTGAATTTCTTTGCAGGATGTCAGAATAGCCTCCCAGAGCTGCTGTTTGGATGTGAACTGCCTCCCACCCTAATAGATCTGGAGCATCCTTTTGCTTGAGGATGCTCCAAAGGTTCTCAGTAGGGTTGAGGTCAGGGGAGGATGG